>JACXIP010000022.1:1783116-1808562 GCA_014737485.1 Bombus picipes
CCAAGAGCTATAAATATGAAACACGAATCGTCATGTTTCTGCACCATGAATGATTCACCTGTATTTGACTGACGTAAGAATGGTAAATATTATATCACGTTTTATGAGGCTCGATAAGCAAGCAACACGAAGAGGAAGTTGCCCTGGAATTGCTGGATAGTGTCTTTTTTTTTTTTTTTTTTTTTTTTTTTTTTTTTTTTAAATAAATGATATCTCTTTGGACACAGTTGTCACGCTCGAAGTTTGATAAATTCTTGTTTCGGAGTTTGCCGTTTCAACTGCGATCGATAATTCAGATGGAATAAAACGATTCATAATTCACTGGAGACACGTAAATAAGTGAAACGATTTTCGCGATTCCAAGGAAGCAGAGTGTTTCGGTTATAGTCGTGCGATGAAATTTTATATCCGGACGAGTAAATAATCAAATCAAATAATGGAAACTGAAAAGAGAGAATCGTATTTAGTTTTGTTTTACTTTAGACCATTGGAAATGTGTCTTTTTTAACATTCCCTATGCTCCGAGCATATTTGCATTTTCATCGAGTCTCTCATTCGCCTGATTCCTCGGGCAAAGTCGTATACAAACGTTCAAAATTGTATCAACGAAGACTGGTGTCGAATATAAAATTAACGTGAAAGGTTTCTGCAGCAATTACACGTGAAAATTATTGTTATTTATATTACGATGAAAAGCTGAAATGCTAGTTTCCTGTTCGTCTCGATTATTCGATAGGAAAATCGAACGAAAACGGGTGATCGGAAATTGCGGTGAATTTTGATACGTCGCGTGGCAATTTCGTATCGCGTTTTACAATTATCGTCGCTGTAAATGTTTGCAAGCAAGAAAAATTGTTTTATTTCGACGATTGAAAATATCGTTTTTTTTTTCTCTCTCGATATTATTGGAAAATAGGTTGATTTTATTTAACGATCTCGATGTCAGATTATCAGTGTATAACTTAATTGAAATGTTTTTAAATCGCTCGAATCCAATACTCTGTGCATAGATACATATTCCATACGTTTTTTTAATGTTTATACACCATGATCCGTTAAAGTTGCATTGAAAGTTTTAATAGCGTGACGTATTTTATCTAATAAAATTTATAAACCAATTACCCTGTACGACGTAAAATTATAAAGTTGCATAAACATAAAAATGGTTCGCCTAAGAAAAATCAAAAGTCTACAACTTATAATCGATTGACCCAGTAATATTGTTATTTAATTAATCATCGTGCGATATCCTTCGAAACGAGATGAAAAATTTCTAGTTAAATCGTTGAAAAGCTGGCTATGTCGAGTCAATTTAGCAATTTGACAGAATAATATCGTATGAAATTCGTAACATCTATCGGAAGAGATTCGAGCAACAAATTCACTAGCGCGTGTGTGGAAAATTTCCGTGCTTTAAAGTCGCACACAATTTTAATGAGTTGGAAGTTTAAATTGACCACCTGTTATAACTTCGCTTGTTTCCGCCAGTGGAACGCACACGTAATTTCTAATTTTCTATCGAAGTAAAAAAAGTTCATCAATTAAATTTTCATGCAGCTTCGACCTATCGAAACTAAAAGTTGCTATGTAGTGTGGATAACAATGAAATTCCATTGAGCAGAATAAAAATGAAATACATCGAGCGGGAAGCAAAGATGCCAGGGAAGATGAACAAATTTCTCGAAATTCTCTTTGCCTTACGATAAAGCAAATATAAATAAAAGTAAAAAAATAAAACATATTCAGGTAGACAGAGAATCTTCTTTCATCCAAGGTTCTCTCGACTATCAAGTCGTTAAATATTTCTTGACATAAAAAGTAATCTAACAACAAAAATAAAAAACATTTAGGTCTCTTTGAAAACCTTGAAAAGTGTGCACCTAAAATGTCTGACAAAAATTAGTACACTCGTCACAGCACAAAATATTGCTGTTTCTTCACAAGTCTACTCATCGCAAACAGCTGACTGAATAAAAAGAAGTTTCTCAGGTAATCCACTACAATTAGTCCTCTTTAAAAACCTTGAAAAGTGTGCGCCTAAAATGTCTGACAAAAATTAGTACACTCGTCACAGCACAAAATATTGCTGTTTCTTCACAATTCTACTCATCGCAAATAGCTAACTGAATAAAAAGAAGTTTCTCAAGTAGTCCACTATAATTAGTCCTCTTTAAAAACCTTGAAAAGTGTGCACCTAAAATGTCTGACAAAAATTAGTACACTCGTCACAGCACGAAATATTGCTGTCTCCTCACAAGTCTACTCATCGCAAACAGCTGACTGAATAAAAAGAAGTTTCTCAGGTAATCCACTACAATTAGTCCTCTTTAAAAACCTTGAAAAGTGTGCGCCTAAAATGTCTGACAAAAATTAGTACACTCGTCACAGCACAAAATATTGCTGTTTCTTCACAAGTCTACTCATCGCAAACAGCTGACTGAATAAAAAGAAGTTTCTCAGGTAATCCACTACAATTAGTCCTCTTTAAAAACCTTGAAAAGTGTGCGCCTAAAATGTCTGACAAAAATTAGTACACTCGTCACAGCACGAAATATTGCTGTTTCTTCACAAGTCTACTCATCGCAAATAGCTAACTGAATAAAAAGGAGTTGCTCTGTGATAAATGAAAATCTTTTCACGCTACAATATATATAAACCAACCCAATCAGTGTGTAATAAATAAATATATAAGCAAATATATATCCAAAGAGTCCGGAACAGTGTCGAATAATATTCGAATCGATTGGAAACACGGTGCTGCTTGTGTCCCTATATTTATCGGGCAGGGTAGTCAGGATAGGCCGGAAAATCCAATCGGCCTGTCCGAACCGTGCATAAAGTTTCAATGCCGCCGCGTCCAATCTCTTGTAAAGCTGGCCGTAATATATGCGCTTTGCAGCGTATCTAGGACGCCAGTGTATCGCTGTCTATAACCGATAACCGACACCCAGTATATGTCTCTCTCTCTCTCTCGCTCTCTCTACATGTATTTGTGCGCCTGTACGTATATACACGTCCATATGTACTACGTATACTACGTTCAATTGTGTTTAGCACGTTCCACTCTCTATCCATCGAGAACGATCATCTGCACTGTGTGAACTTCATGATAATAGAGAAGTGTACGACTGACTCGTTAGGCGAATATTAATCGTTTCTCCGAGCGTTCATCCTTTCTTTCGTCTTCGTGACGACGATCTTTGAATATGTTTCTTTTCGTGGAAATGACGAGACAAAGTCGAATGGTAGATGAGTTATAGCAAATGCGTGTAAGTGTTCTGGCATTCGTAAAAGTGTTAGGACACTCGATGGTCTCCTATGAAATATGACGATCGACCGGTTTAAGGAATCGATCGATCAATCACAATAATTATTCGTACTCGTGGAAAACTTCGGAATATTTTGTCTTTAGTCGATGAAATTTTGAAGATCGATCGAACTATTTAGAAATGTCAGAGGAATGGAATAAATGAATAGTAACGTGCGCTTGTTACTCCTATATTGACTACGAAACAATGTAATACACTTTTCAGAAACGTTATATTATTTGTCGAAGTAAGGTTGGAATTTTGGGCCGTTGGATGAACCTTTACTTACTTTACCGTCGCGGATGTAGCTAATGTTTATCGGTACAAATATGGACACTACAAGAGGCTGTGAGTAATAGCGGCGATGGGATGGTCGAGATGATGGTGACAACGAATTCAGGTTCGATGACGAATCCACGGTCCACGGGATGACAAGTATCAACGTAATACACGATTCGGGTAACTTTCTCGATAACTCGATCAGCAATTCGTCCAACCACTAACTAACTAACTAACCAACCCTTAATCCAAATGAAACTGCCCTTATATATTCCTGTCCCCACTTCTCGGGTCAATCTTTGTTTTTAAGGAGAGTCATATAATCATTCCATACCTCTGTCAGCTACGCGTCCCTCCCGTGACCGTGGCTACGTGTAGTGACCCGCTATGTCACCTTGAACCCGAAGCCATCGTCATAAAGCCAGATTGGAACATTAGAACTATTTCTTATTTTTATTACTCAAGTGTAGCTATAGTAAAAGTCTGGACTAGGGTATTGGGGTTTTCCCCAGCATTCCAGACGGCAAATCCCGCTGTCCTTCCATCTCCGACATATCTATAGACATAACAATCTTGCCTATACGGTTTTGCACTAATTTTCGCGAAATATCTCGTCAGTTCCATGTATATGTAAATATTCGACGCGTTAAGAATGTTGTTGCGAGACAATGTTGCAGCAACCATCAAACATTTCACCACTCGATTCTGTAGCATGCCGCAAAGGCGACCGAAAACTAGCTGCCTCCGAGTTAATTTCAATTAGGAGAATCGGAATGGCAAGCGTTCAAAATGGCTGTGTGCAAGTTGGAAACTGGAACAAGTGGAGGTATGAAGCGCGCTGTGAAGGGTACAGGCCATAAAGTAGCGTCTAAAACAGAGCCTTTGGCTATTGTCAAGTAGGAGCACGTTTGTTGCAAAGCATCATGGCTCTTCAATAAAGCGAAACACCCAAACCTGCCGTCCCGCTCCCCAGATCAGCCTATTAAATGGATGGCGAGTGCCAGCAATATCGAGTTACGTGGCAATACCCTAAATTGCTTGACCGACCAGCATCGCCATAAGCTGCACACGATCTTCACTTAGTCGCTCGTCGCTCGCATCGATCGCACGATAATTACTACGCTGCTGAGTGCATGACATCCTTGGGTTGTTGGCTACGAGAAACTCTAACTGACAAAGATCCTCCGCTCATAGTTTCGCTTTGCCATGGAAATTCACGTGCGTCGAAGCAGCACGCGATGAAACAATTAACACCGTCCAAGTGCTTTTCTTCCTTTCGCAATTTTTCCTCCTGTTGTACGAGTGTCGTAAATTATGGCTGTTTGGACAGATTCATGGTTCCACTCGTCGCAGCCCAACGATACGATGCTAAGGCCATCGAGCTTTTAGAAATATTGGCTTGGCAACTAAGTGATCGCGGATTCTGTCATTAGATGGTATTGACAAAATCCGCAATCACTTAGTTGCTAACTAGCAGGTGTTCGAAAAGCAACGACGCGGAACTTGTTGCAATTAGCGTGCCCCTTCTGTGTTTTCTTGGGGGCGGGGGGTTAAGGTTAATTCGTACAAAATAAGGCATGTTTTTGTGAATTTTTTGTGACGACACAGTTAAAATCTCTTTATTAAAAGCAATAGTACATTAGAGTATGACATTCGAAGAATATTGTATAAAATTTTCACAGAGAAATATCAAAAAATACCGCAATGGCAGCAATTATTCAGATGTGTCTCGGAAAAATGTAGAATTGCTCATAACTTGGTGCTGGATCATCTGAAATCAGAAAATCAAAGTTCATTCGTTAGGTAACAGTTTTTCACAGGTAAAACGCTGGCAGGGTTTTTCGAAATTTCAATTTTTTACTTCTTTGGAACGCTTTGAAGGGGAAATTAGCCGCAAATTTTTCAGCAAATTTTCCCAAAATCGACTGATTTTGCCTTCAAAGTGTTCCAAAAAAGAGAAAAATTGAAATTTCGAAAAACCCTGGCAACGTTACCCGGGGAGAACTGTTACCTAACGAATGAACTTTGATTTTTTGATTTCAAATGATCCAGCACCAAGTTACAAGCAATTCTACTCTTTTCCGACACACATCTGAATAATTGCTGCCATTGCCGTATTTTTTGATATTTCTCCGTGAAAATTTTATACAATATTCTTCGAATGTCATACTTTAATGTACTTATTGGTTTTAATAAAAAAATTTTAACTGTGTCGTCACAAATAATTCACAAAAACATGCTTTATTTTCTACGAATTAACCTTCCCCCCCCCCCTCCCCCTCCCATAAACTCAACGCGCTTTGTCATCCTATCGCCTGTGAATTCTCAGCTGGACACTTGAACGTCGCACATGGTCACCCGAGAGGCTTGGACTTTCTTTCGTTTTGCGAAAAGCTAGTTCATCGATTGTTCGTTCTCTTGGACCATTTACATCTGGAGAAATTGTCAAGTCGGGAAATTGGAGTGTAAAATGTAAAAATCTGATGGTCGATCTTTTGATTTCCAACGTGATTTGAATAATGTGAATTTTAATAGAACGTATGTCTATAGAGGATTATGATTGTACACCTTAATTAACGAGAAACAGATAATTTGGAAGAAAATTGGCAGGCAATATCGTGATATGTTTGTTGCTTTCATTTTTATAAAATGTAATCTAATTAAGAAGCCAAAATAGGAAAAGGATTAACAGGACGCTGGCGGAACGCGTTTAATTAATAATGTTGACAGTTAGATCTGCGTGTTTGAGATGCTGGGAACGATATATACCTTCTGAAACTTTCAGTCGGCGTTAGTAAGTCTTTGAACACCGCAGATTACTTCATTAACCGAGATACAAATTCCGATTTATCTCGGTGGATAATTTTAGTTTCGATCGGTGTGCGTTACATTTACTTTGAGTGTAGAAGTTTGATAGTTTCTTAGATGGTTGGAACATGTGGACGACAAAAGACGAAAAGGAACGACCAACTAAAGTCGTTCTTCAAATAACACGATGATTATGAAAATTTGCATCTTTAAGTCTTCTATAAACACGTACAAATTTTATCTATTTAAAAATAAATATCGTAAGGCGAACGAAAGTTTCTCCTATGGATATTAAAAGACTTCTAAAGAAAAAAAGGAAATTCTCTTTTCCGACGTTAATATTCTTGCGATTACTTTTCTGACAAGCCACTCTAAAGAAAAATGTTGGCTTAATTATCGTCTGGAAACATTATATTGGAATTCTTTAAAACTTCGTCAACCGTTCTGTTGCGAGTAAAAACATTAGCAGGATATTTAATCTTAAAACATTAAACGTAATTAAGAAAATTGGAAATGATACTTTCGCGCGAGCTATATCCAAGTATTTCATAAGAAATGATTGAACATGAAAAATTACGCTCGCAGATAAGAACAAGATTTCGCTGGAGATAAGAAAATCAGGCCGCTGAAGGAAGTTGGATCACGACCGTGATCGTGATTCTGCGACCATTGTGATAAATCACTGTCGGTGATCTTGCACGCCATCTCTGCCGGCGATACGTTCGAGGTATCGAGATACTTTCGTCAGCCACTCTCCACTTTTTCATTTACATAATTACGGCAACGTGGCTGTCTTGGTGAGCGAATTCGAATCGGCAACGCCGGCCAATTCAATATTCCAGTAATTTCCAAGTTGTTTCGCTTGCGATTCGATCAAGCGATAAGCATTCTGCGAGTTATAATCAAATTCTCGGCCTGAAGCGCCGGTTACACGTACAACTCGGTGAAATCGGCCGTTGCTCGGCGAAACTCGCCAGCGGCGCGTGCAAGTTTCGCGAAATTTCAGCGAACGCCGATTGCCGCAAAACTACCGCTGCTGTGATTAAAGCGTGTCTTGCGAGAAACTCTTTCATCCGTAAGCGGATTAGGCTAACACGGCGGCGTTGGCTTCCACGAATTTCCACGGATCGTTGTTTGATGTCAATTTACGATTCGATTAAACCGGTCGATCGGGTCACGATCGGCCCCCATCGGTCGTTAGTCAGGGCGGCCCCTAACAGATCACAGCCAGCTGCCTGGCATTGTAATTTCGAACATGAGCTATGTCCTGTTTGCCGCTCGTCAACGTATATACATACTTCGATTCTGTGGATCGAGCGATTAAGGGGACGGCTTAACGACGAAGGCGTTTCAACGTGTCTCATTTTGCGGTTCTGATTATTCGCTCGTCGCGACAGCCTTTAGTCGGCCTGCAATTGCGAAGATTCAGATGGGTTTCGTGTTTGCGAGGTCAGAGTATATTTGTACATGCACAGAGCCGCGATTATTCCAGGCGAATGGTATTCCAAGTAGGCAAGAAGCGACAATTTAAAATAACGAATCGTATCGAGTGTTTTATTATTTCTGCGTTGCAGATAACACGGCCAAAGGAGGACGTAATTTTGTGTCGAGATAACACGTTTCCAAATAGTTTTCTGCTTTGGTATTTTAATATGTTTGAATTACAAATAACCCAGGGAAATATAATACAGTGTTGTGTTAAGCGAAATCGTTTTCAAATACTTTAATGTTTTGGTATTTTATTATCTCCGGGTTTCTATTAGCGTTTCAGGTACTTCGCTGTTTCTAAATCAGAAATAACACAGGGAAGATATAATTTTGCGCTAAGATAAATCGTTTTCAAATAGTTTCATTTTTTACTATTTTATTATCTCCGGGTTTCTATTAGCATTTCAGGTACTTTGTTGTTTCTAAATCAGAAATAACACAGGGAAGGTATAATTTTGCGCTAAGATGAATCGTTCTCAAATAATTTCATGTTTTGGTATTTTATTTTCTTCGGGTTTCTATTAGCGTTTCAGGTACTTTGTTGTTTCTAAATCAAAAATAACACAGGGAAGATATAATTTTGCGCTAAGATAAATCGTTTTCAAATAGTTTCATTTTTTACTATTTTATTATTTCCGGGTTTCTATTAGCATTTCAGGTACTTTGTTGTTTCTAAATCAGAAATAACACAGGGAAGGTATAATTTTGCGCTAAGATGAATCGTTCTCAAATAATTTCATGTTTTGATATTTTATTTTCTTCGGGTTTCTATTAACGTTTCAGGTACTTTGTTGTTTCTAAATCAGAAATAACACAGGGAAGATATAATTTTGCGCTAAGATGAATCGTTTTTAAATAATTTCATTTTTTACTATTTTATTATCTCCGGGTTTCTATTAGCGTTTCAGGTACTTTGTTGTTTTTAAATCAGAAATAACACAGGGAAGATATAATTTTGCGCTAAGATAAATCGTTTTCAAATAGTTTCATTTTTTACTATTTTATTATTTCCGGGTTTCTATTAGCATTTCAGGTACTTTGTTGTTTCTAAATCAGAAATAATACAGAGAAGATATAATTTTGCGCTAAGATGAATCGTTCTCAAATAATTTCATGTTTTGGTATTTTATTTTCTTCGGGTTTCTATTAGCGTTTCAGGTACTTTGTTGTTTCTAAATCAGAAATAGCACAGGGAGGATATAATTTTGCGCTAAGATAAATTATTTTCAAATAACTTTCTGTGTTAGTTAATAAGGTGATAAATATTGTTGGTCTTTAAACATTGTATTTTTCATACGTTTGTGTTAGAAACATAAAGTTCTCCATGATAGTTCAGTTATTAAATGAAACAATTTCTTTTTTCGTATTTCGTATTTGCATTAAATGTTACTGAAACAATGCCTGATTCCGTTATAACAATATTGTCAGCTGCACCAGAAATACTGATCTCTCCAACGTTGAAATCAAAGCTGGAATTAAAACAACCGTACTAAATTGAATAAAACTGAAAGACCCGTACGAAAGCTACAATTTTAATACGAATTCAACGTTCCAATTATTTAGCATTTTGTCTAAAAAGCAAAATACAAAGAATTATTCGTGCATTGTTTATTTGATCTCAGCACGAAATACAATTTTACCCACTCTGATTATTAACTGTATTATATCTAAAATAAACACAGCAATAAAATAGTTGAAATGATTGGTCGTGTCAAACTTTTAATTATTATCCTCATTACGAACAACAATTCGCCAAGCCTGATACGAACATCTACGTAAAATAGTCTAATAGGGTGAAACTTACCCCTTTCACTTCTAGCTTCGCTGCGAGCCACGTTTCAAGGCAACTTTGGGTAGATTTATTAGCAACGACTGTCGATACTTACATCGCACTACTAATTTACAAAGTTCAGTGCATTGTGTCCGGGGACAATTAAGCTTAATGGCTTCGACTCCGGTAAGATGGTCGCAAAGAACAATGCGCCGATATCGAGTTTTCATTGTCCCCGGATAAGGACAATCCCTGGGCCGGCTAATAATTAAAATAGTTCCCGTGTAACTCGCAGCTCGAGTTTCCTTCGACTCTCGCGATTCTGCTCTTCCTTTTTCCTTCGTTGCAAGGCCAGATTCTTATTAATGATTTTCCCTTAATCTCAGTCCATTTTCTTATTTAACGTGGCCCGTGTTTAGAAACTCTGACAGATTTTACTCTTCGCCGAAGAAAGTGCAAACGATAAATCGAGGTGCTCGTCCCTCCGAAGAGAATGTCGAACGTGTAGAAATTTATCGAAGCGTCATTTTTGCATTTAAAAGTCATTCGGATAGGAAGAAACGTTCAGACGATCGAACAGCATATTTGAAAATTAAGATCATGTCACTGTTTGAGAAGAGTAATTTTTGAGATTTTGTAATTTCTCAGAAATTCTGAAAAATTGTCCTCTCTCTGTTTGACAGCCGAAACGCAGCTTGGCAAGCAAAGCATTTTGGAATTCCGAACGCTGCACGTCGGTGGCTACTTGCACGCCGGTGAGGAAATCCCGCATTTCGTTGGTTTTCTCCAACAAATCTGGTTCAACGGCTACCCGTACCTGGAGATAGCGCGCAGTTCCGGCAATCATCAGGCTTCTCATCAAGGTGTAACACCGATCATCAGGGTTACGGGGAAATTCAGCAAAAGGAACCATCCAGTCCACTATCCGGTGACATTCACATCAAAGCACACGTTTGTCGGCTTGCCCGTGCTGAAAGCGTACGTGGAAACGAATATCTATTTCCAGGTAAACATTTTTCAACGATACCTTTTCTTTTCTTTCTTCTTCTCTGAAAAATTGAAACTTTAGAAAGATTTGTAAAAATTAAAAATTGAAAAAATTAAAAGCGACTGGGAAATTCTTTTATAAGAATGGTTTTTCATTAAAAATAAAAACGATGTTTGTTTTTTCACGTGACGTTTCAAATGTCACGAGAGGGAGAAGGTAGATAGCTGGTAGAAAACAAACTCTTCGTTTACCAGATCCCAAAAGAAATGGTAATCCAGAAGGATATTTGAGTCATACTAAGCAGTTTGCCACCGAGTTTGCCAAGTTCAATTATGAAATCGACAGGTCGTCAGACATAGCTTTCTACTCATAGTTTTCTAGATGTAACTGCTGCTGGTCGAAAGAAAAGTTCGATTAATGTTGGTATTCTCAGTCGCAATTATTATAATTCGGTAACGTGTATATGTAGATATGATTTTATTCCTGGAAATTATTTTGTTGTTTATTTTATTTATTTCTGTATGAGCCACTCGGAAGCCAAAGCGTTTATAACTTTACTTTTTGAAGTTTGTTTAATTTTATCGTTGAAACACTTTGATCGATACATTGATTTTTCCTATTTTCTGCTTTCTGGGGATTTAGCAAATAAGCGGACCCACTTCCTCACCGATTCAAATAAATTGCTCCTTTCTAATACGTTGCTGCACCTGAAGTACGCGATATTTCCTCGTTACGCTATTGTTACATTAACCAGCTAGCTGTTTTTGACGAACATACTCGTCATGAAGAAATACAAATATCTTGTGTCATGACGAGTATACTCGTCATGCGTAAAAGATATAAAACAATCATCCGATTACACGTTACTTGATTACTTTAATTCTACGTTATAATCTCCACACATACCCTGTGCTTGACGAGTATATTCGTCGTCGCTTACCTTTTGTCACACGTTTTAGGTACACACTTTCCAATGTTTTCACAGGTCGCAACAGCTGACTGGTTAAAATGAAAAAACAAGGTGTAGCAACATACAAGGTGTCTGATTATTCCGCGCAAAATTCAACTTTAACAAAGTTTGAAAACGTTGAAGACGTTACTTGCACGCGAACGAAAGCGTTACGAAGGCCAGTTGAAATATCTGGTGGAAAAGTGGTTCCCAACCCATGTTGGGAAACTCGCGTGCCGTGGCTCAGGGACCACAGAGGAAATGAAATGTCAACGGTGACGCGTCCCCACAAAAGGTTCGCCCAGTTAGATCCATCCTGGTCTGGATCGGTGCTTGGTGCTCACGAATCGATGCACAAACTCCGGATTAATCGTGGCACGTGTGACGCTGGCGCACGTGAAAACCCAATCATGCGCCGTTCTTCCGTGTCAAGTGACAGACAAGCTCTTCTCTGGCCGCCACCTTCGTAATTACGTCGACTGTAATCGACGAGCTTCTGCTGTTTTTCCATCGCCTCTCATACAACTTCCGGCTCGCTCGTTTAATTCCATCGACAGTTTTCCTCTTGAAAGAGAAGCGCGGCTTTGATAGTCGTGCAAAGAGAACGATCGATCTTCGCGATCGAACTTGTATTGTTGGAAGAACAGACGCCTGTTAATTAACCCTCCATCCGCGTAATTTTCGACCGATAATTTTTCATTTCTTCCACGTTTCTGTTTAGCCAGTTAATTGTTCTTCGACGAGTATACTCGTCACGAAGAAATAGCAATATTTTGTCTTATGACGAGCATACTCGTTACGCGTAAAGGGTAGTTACAATTTGTTGTTTAAAAAATTGCAATTTAGTAATTGCAGTCTTTGACGAGTATACTCGTTACGAAGAAATAGCAATATGTTGTCTTATGACGAGCATACTCGTTACGCGTAAAGGGTAGTTATAATTTGTTGTTTAAAAAATTGCAATTTAGTGATTGCAGTCTTTGACGAGTATACTCGTCACGAAGAAATAGCAATATGTTGTCTTATGACGAGCATACTCGTTACGCGTAAAGGGTAGTTATAATTTGTTGTTTAAAAAATTGCAATTTAGTAATTGCAGTCTTTGACGAGTATACTCGCTGTCGCTTACTTGCAACGATAAAAAGTATTGGATGTTGTAGAAGTTTGGAAGAATATTCGAGAATTTTGAGGATCTTTTGAGACGCAAAAGCTTAAAAAGCATCGTATGAACATAAACGATACAGTGAAAATTAGGATCGCAGGCAGAGGGTTAACTCGTCGCCTGAACTCAGACTTGAGCAACATTTTATTGAAAATTTGATTGAAAAGAAAGATTCAACGACACGTTTGCTATTTTTATTTAAACTACATATAGGGAAAATAAATCTATTTTATACTAAGAATCAGGTAAATCATTTAGAAACAATTCTTTATTTTAATTCACCTCGATATGAATTTCAATTTCAAATATTACACTTCGTACATTCTACAAACCTAACAGCAGGTTCAATTTCAACTTCTTCTCCTTTCAACTTCCACTTTCTTTCGTCAACAGCGCGCATTAAGTGGCGTACACACTGGCACTTACTCATTTCTCATTTATACCTTACTTGCATTTCCCATCCAAAATTCTCATCCGTGATTTCCTTATCTGCAAGCTGGTCGTCGCAAATGCAGGGCCAGCAACTACAAAGGGAAACTTACGTTTGTTTAAGTCGATTAACACGCTGTTTCTCGCCTTGCAGTTCAGAACACGCGAAGCGAACGGTCTAATTCTCTACAACGCCGGTCGAGAACGCGACTTCATCGCCGTGGAGCTGGTCAACGGACACATTCATTACGTGTTCGACCTGGGTGACGGCCCGGTCAGGGTCAGGGACACTTCCAGGTCCAGGTTGAACGACGGCAAATGGCACGCAGTGAGCATCGGAAGGCCGGCGCCAAAAAGACACACGCTCGCTGTCGATGACCACGTGACAGCTGTCAATAGTCAGGGCAGCAACGAGAACCTCGACCTGGATGGAATCTTGTACATCGGTGAGTAATATCTTTTCAAATTTTTCGAGACAAAACACGATCGAATATCGGTAACTCGAATCTCTGTGGAAGAGCTTTCACATAAACATTCGCAGGAATCTTGCACGCGAGCTTTCTCGCCTCTCAAGGATTATACAATACGATCACATACAATTTTCCATATATATCTTTCGTCATATTTCGAGAAAACACGGCGCAATTTTAACGCAATTATTTTTACTATTGTTACATGTTTTTCCATCAGAAGATTGAATTTACCAGACACTAAGAAACCCATTTACTATTTTAACCAGGTAGCTTTCCTTATACTCGTCACGCGTGAAAAGTAGTTGCCATTTGCTGTTTAAATTGCAATTTAGTAATCGCAGTCTCTGACGAGTATACTCGTCATCGCTTACATTTCTCAAACAGGTCGCAGTAGCTAACTGGTAAATGGTTGTTTTAACTGACAAATATGAACATGTATGATCACATTATTATTATTAAATGTTCATGCGTTAAACCAGTTCGAACATGTACATTGATCTCTGCATTTGTCTCTAATCTTAGTAGAACTGCGCAGACTACGTTTCTAATTCGACCAGCATAAATCGCCATAGTGTCCAGCCTTATCGCGATGCTAACGAAACGTTTGGTGCAACACGCGTAACGCATTTATGCTCCTCTCTAACGGTAGACGTTGCAGCGCAAGTAACGAACCCAGTGGACATTTATGTCGCCTTTGACACGCGTACACGTTGACGGAAAAAGCGAAGCCGACGTGATACCGCGTTATAAAACGCGGAAATCTAATTTATAGCCGGAGCTCTGCATGCTTCAAATATAAAACACGGCGAGCATTTATTCGAGCCGCGAGGTAAGAAACGTTGCTTAGTGATATATCGCTGACCTTCGACCAGGGTAAAAGCGTATCGGGATAGTTGGAAGGCGAAATATTACTTTATGAATCACGGTGAATTTCGAAAATCCCGTGAACGATAAATCGCGTCGTGGCAGAAGCGAAGAGGGATTGGCTCGGCCGATATATCGCGCCGCGAGATAAAGAGTTGAAAATCGATGAGTACCACGCGTAATAACATCCATCAGACGCATTGGCGTATAAATAATACACCGATACCGTTGATACCTTCGAAAATCGCTTTATCTCGTCTCATTACGTCAGCATCGCGTTGACGATCCTTCAGTCCGACTGAGATATCGATCCGAACCCGTGTAAGCGTGTAACAAGTGAGAGAAGAAGTTGGAAGAAAAGAACATCGAATAAGTTCTCTTCTTATTATTTTTTTTTTCTTTTTTTTTAAGAGAAAACTTTAAGGAGAAGAAAGTAACTCGTCGGTGGAGGATGGAATTTTCACGAGGCTCTGCGTCTTCTGCGCTGTTTCTCGTCCAATGCGTTTATACATAGTTTTTAAGCGGTATCATGCTGAAATTGGATAAAAATTTGGATAATCAGGTGAAACGTACTCGACAGAATCGCAGGCTGTTTGTAGAGAATACAAAATGTAGCTGTTTAATCAAGTACACGAGAAAGAAGATACTCTTCAGAACGCGGACAGAACATGGCAATACAGACGAATCATTGGGACGTTAGAAGAATAGGAAAATTTCGAGAAGATACAATGGAACACTCACAAGACGTCTCTGCACTTTCCCAAGTGATCCCTTTGCTGGCCGGTAGGACACCTGAACCTGGCGCCTCGAATGATGTGCCTAGACCCGAGCTGCGTTTTCGGCATAGCGCTTGCCGCTTTCTCATCCGCGCCCTGGTTTTCCGGCTCGTCGGTGCTCCGCGAGATCGTATATTCCATGCTGCTCGACCAAGTCTTGTCCTCTGGCGCGTGACTCTTGAACAAGCGGAGCTCGATTTGCGGAGGTTGGCCAGAAGACACGACCCTCCACTTGTCGGGCACCACGTCGTCCAACGTGGTCAGTTTTGTCAACGTTGCTGACGATCGAGCCACGAGAAGAAGGAAGAAAATGCCGATGAAAAATGGCACGCCGGTCGGTCTCATTCTCCCTTTCCACCGAGATAATTCGATTGAAAACTCCGCTACTTTGAACGAATGTCGTCGCTAATTATCACGCACCACTTTTCTCGCTACCTTGCGAGCTACAATCGACGATTACGTTGGCTATTTCGCGTACGCAACACAGTCGTTCACGTGGAAAAACTCGGCGAGAAACTGGCTGACAGATAGGAAACAACGAAGACAGGGGTCTTGTACGGCTGACCACTATTAAAATAAAAGGCGATCTGATCTGCAGAGCAGATTGTTGCGTGCAATTTAACTAGAAACGCATCCGGCGTCGTAACCACAGTATTCCACCACAAGCGAGATTAGAATCATTAGCAGTTTTTGACCATCTCGACCGTCGCCTCGCTTTTTATTAACGACACTGACCAACGGTACGGCACGATAAACGACTGATAACAGTTGCCAGACGATAAACCGTTCGAGGAATTTTTATAATCACAAAATGCACGCGAGTATTTCCACAAGTTGCTATTAATCATCGTTTTCCTGGAGATCCCCTGTAGTTGGAAAATTCCAAACAAACGACACGTGTGTACACGATCATTCGCGAAAGTTTCTGATATCGCGCACATCTTGTGAAAAAAGCCACTTTTATCAGAGTTGTTATTATTCGCTTGGAAACTAAGTGATTGCGGAGTTTGTCATTGATATCTAATGACCAAATCCGCGATCACTTAGTTGCCAACGCGACATATCTTCTGTTACGTTGTATAAACGAACCGATAAAATTATAACAAAATGTCACGGTAAAATATACAAACAAGATACTAAATAAGATACAAATAACGTAGAAATAAGATATTTAAAAATGAACTTTATTTATACGAATGACATTTCATTTATAGTATCTGGCCTCAGTTTGAACTGAGTTTTCCTGTTGCTTGAAGTACTTTCGTTACTCACCGCTTGATTACATCAACCAGTCTTGCGTATTGCTTAATCGAAATTAATTGGAAAAACGATCACAGTACGACTGGGATTATTTAATGTATGTTTTATTTAGGATTCATCAAAATAATCTGCGTTTTGCTTTACTTAAAACAGTGGGTTAATCTTCATCTCAGTCTCACGGCCAACGAAGAGACTTGGTTTACAGTTTGCAGACTTTTAAAGCTATCTGAGAATGTTTGCTATGTTCGCTACACACTCGTTTCGTTCATTTCTTTTCTGATTCTGTTTTCTGACCTACTAATTAAGCTTGCCACTGATTGTTACGTTTATGCCTCTGTCCATCTATCAATCTCAGTTTATGTTCTTCCAAACAATGAAAGACGCAAGATATTCTCTACGTTACACGTTCCTTGTAAAGAAAATTAGCCAACGAAAATGGAATCTGAAGGAATGTTGTGTTTTATTCTTATACGGAAATCTTCGTCTCTGTTCAACGTGAATTTTTACAAAACAGTAAACTCGAGATGTGTAATCTTCACAAATATGAAAGCGAAGCGATTCAATTATCCGACCGACGTGTCTTAGCTCGGATATTCGAAGTTCCATGGTACACAAGCTGTAACCAATTAGCTGTTTGCGACGAGTATACTCGTCGTGAAGAAATGGCAATATTTTGTGTGTGAGATAAGTTGCAACGAAATGACTGTTTTATTTTTCTTACGAGTTACTCGTCGTAACACAAAATATGGCCAATTTCTTCGCGACGAGTATACTCGTCACGCGTAAGAAAAATAAAACAGCCATTTCGCTGCAACTTATTTCTACGCTATGACAGCCACGCGTACTCTGTGTTTGACGAGTATACTCGTCATCGCTTACTTTTTGCCACACATTTTCGGCGCGCGCTTTTCAGACTTTTCACAGAGGTCGCAACAGCTAACCAGTTGATCGAAACCGGCGTTTTACGGTTCAGAATGTTGGGAAACAGAACGGAAGAGCATTTTGTAATCAGCGCGAAAACTGTGGACGAGCTATGGACAAATATTCCAAGTGCATCCAAGGGTAACCGAATGAACGTAAAATATTTGAAAAGACAAAGACAAAACTGCGAAACGAAACCGTAAAACAACTTCAAAGCGATGATAACTTTTCGTTCTTGACGGAGCGTGGTCGGGAAATAAAACGAGCATTTTACGCGCACGGTGAACAAACTTGAACAAACTCGTGACTCCTCGCTATCGCTAGGAAACGACTTCACGCTGTTTACCAGTTGCTCAGAAGCATTGGAGATATGAGATTTTTTTTGTTTCGTAGTTGCATCTCGCATAAAAATTCAAAAATAAAAATCCGGAAGTAACGTACACTCATAATCAACATTTCTGTTTACTGTCTATGTTTTATTTACTAATCTTCTAATCGTGTTTTCCACGATTTTTTCCTTAATAACATATCGTGGAAAACATTTTCCACGTGCACGCGCCGATTTTCATGATGAAACATCGCGTAAGCGTTGGTCGCAGCTACCTGAGGGACCTGCCTTTATCCTAAGAGACAGAACATCCCTTTTATCCGAGCCATTTCACGTAAATCGAATCTTTTTACGCGATGTTCGCGAACAAGTGATTTTTCCGAGAAATCCTTCCCACGAATTTCACTCTCGCGATACGCTACGACTTCTGTTTGCTTCGCATCTTTCGTCGATTAATAAATACTTAAAAAATAATAAAAAGTGTTAATTTCTCCCTATAAAGCGAGAAACGAGCAGCCTGTTGCTGATAAATTGTTACTGGTAGCTGCAGCGAATTTTCATCGCGATCGGCGTGTATCATCATCATATAGAAAACTTGTAAACGATTAGGAAATGCAGCGCGAAGGAAACAAGCATTGGACGTATGTTGCTTTCAAAATGATTTATTTCGTCGTAGTTACAAACTTAAGAGAGAGGAGAATACTCGTAAGGTGAAAATTATCGCAAGTGGATCCACGATTTTTGCAGATGAAAGCTCTCAACCGTTCTTAGGAAATCCACTGAAATGTGAATAGAAAATATGAAATTAATGTTACAAATGGTCGTTGCGAGGAAATTTTATGCAACTAGTGTTTGTTATACGTGTTGGGCTAAAGCGTTTGTTATAAGAGTTGGTGTAAAACGAGCGCAAAATGAATGAAATTAATTCGATACATTAAATGCTTGCATTTGTTCCTGCCTTTATCTCCACATTTCTTGGTACTTTTCTCTAGTTTGCATATCCAACTATTTTCCGTCTTCTACTCTGGTGTCATTGTCGTAACGTCATTCATTTATATACGTAGGTAAAAAACAATTCGTTGGAAGTCAGTGTTATTATAATTATTAATATAATCAACGATCAGACAGTTTATTAAAAAACAAAATAAATATATAAAGCATTGTTTTAAACGAAACATCAGAACAACGACTGTTTCGTCTTGTTCTACTTGACTGTTACTTTAAAACGTTTATATTTTATATTCGAATAAATGTCCCGTGAAACAATTTTCAATTCTCTGCTGTCAAAGCTGTCTCGACCGGAGATGCCGGTGTTCGCAAGCTCGCAGACCTATCGTACTTAATGGAAATTCAAGCAATTTTCAAAGGAAATATCGTTATCTTGGTAAAATAATTTTGTCGGATCGCACGCAGCTCGAGTACACGTATGAAAAATATTTCATTGGATACCTAACATTGAAAGCAACATCTCAAAACTACTAGTCACCTTATTGCAGAGAGTGAAATAAAATACAAAATTATTCCAAAGCGATTTACCTGATCTAAACACGAAATAAAGCTACTTCGTCTACGTTACGTTCGAATCAAACGCAATAAAGCGATCGAAGTTCATTTTTATCTTCCGGTTCGAATAAACTTTACTTAATTCTAATGAACTAATTAACTAAACTTTATTCGAGCTGACATTTCTTCTGTAATTTATCCAAAGCTGGCGAAAATGCTCGGAGGTGTAACAGCATACTCACAAGATGTCTCTGCACCTTCCCAAGTGATCCCTTTTCTGATGTTTAGGACATGGGAATAGAGGAGGATTAATTATATTCCTAAAGTTGACTTCCTTGTCCGATCGCATCTTAATTCCTGGAGATGCCAATATATTTCGATCGTCCATTGTCTCGCATTTCGATAACGTTAACGTTGTTGCCAACAGAATTATAAAAACGAAGAAACTACTCGTCCGAAATGGCATATCGCTGCACCAATTTCTCATTGTGCTTAGAGAACTGCTGCAGAAAGAATATCCGGTGCAGTGATAACAAGCGATATCAGCGTTGCTAACGCGTTACCAAGCGAATTGTAGAAGACGTAGGAAAATATAACATCGTATGAGATGTACAAAATTGTGCGATTGAAAATGAGAAGAAGATTAGAAGAGAAGAGTGCCAGAAGTTTAAGTTTCGAGTAGCGAAAGACTCGCAGCTGAACGGAAGACTTACCACGTAATGTAAGAAACGTTGCAAATATTTCGTCGACAGCGGGTTACCATAGGCAGGAAAATGAGGAAACTTACCTTGCAAGGTTCGCAAAATAATTTATAACGCCGAAAATCCCCTCTTCAACGTCTGTCGAACCACCTCCAGCCAACTACCCAGACCAATTAGAAACATGCACATAATAAAAATAGAAACTGGAAAAAATAAAAAAACAGTAGACTTATCGTCGTCTATCTTCCGAACAATAAATTGTAGCGTTTGGAAGAGACATATTTTCGCCTGATAAATCGAGTTTATGGTGTTCGAAGAGATATCAGTTAGCTGATGAGTTCGATCGCTGGGGAAATTTGTAAAAAGAGTGAACCGATCGATTGATCAACTTTCCCGTTATCGTGCAGCTTAAAACGTTAGCAAACAGTTTGGAAAGGACTGAGATAAAAAATTACGCTTGTTCTTCAAGGCTACCTATTTACATCCTGAAAGGGTCTGCTCTCATACAACTGATAATTAGTCGACCAAAAATCACGGCACAGATCATTTTCCTTTATCGTCGTTACGCGAGAAATAGCGCGATAATTCCGAACAATATAAAATATCTAACATTTTAATAATACGATAAAAATGTAAATTGTATAAAGCGTGACACTCGTTATAATCTCACAACCGTCGTGGTATCGTTTATCATCGTCGTCGTGGAATATTTAATTGGTTAAATCCATTACGATTGCTTCAGACGAGGCGAAGAATTTGTACGAAGATCGTGCAATAGGTGAACGAAAGAAAATTGCCAGAAACTATAGATAAGTTGCTTATATTTCTGTGATGTTTTTAAAGAAACAAAGTTAAAGTAGCACGATGAATTTGCCTATTCGTATACATTTCTTACGTGTAAGTTCGATGTTATTCACAGAATCTGCAAAACTCGGGATGTGTCCATCAATTTTTAGACGAATCTATGAACGAATACCGTACACTTTGATAAAGTTTCTAAGAACATTTATAGCCACAAAAATGTAAAAAACCGTCAGGAAGTGTAGATAAGTTGCTTATATTTCTGTGATGTTTTTAAAGAATACAAAGTTAATGTAGCACGATGAATTTGCCTATTCGTATACATTTCTTACGTGTAAGTTCGATGTTATTCACAGAATCTGCAAAACTCGGGATGTGTCCATCAATTTTTAGACGAATCTATGAACGAATACCGTACACTTTGATAAAGTTTCTAAGAATATTTATAGGCACAAAAATATTAAAAACACAAAATGGTTAGAAATTCTACGATCAATTCCTCTTCGTATTAATCGACGAGCAAAGAATTCGAAAATTTGTAGCAACTCGGCGTATTCACGAATTGGCGGATTAATCGTCGAAAGTAAAATAACTACGATTACGTCGAATATTTCAAATATAAAATTAACATCGCGAAATGTACTACTGGTAAGGTTTTCTGCATTTTCCCCGATGATCCTTCAGCGTACCTCTGGGACACTTGAAACCACGAAACAAACGAGACAGGCCGATTAGGTGCTTCTTTCTTCGAATCCAACGATCCATCATTTTTCCCACCCGATTAGTTTTCTTCTCATAGGAATTTCCATTCTCCGACGATTGCACGTTATCGACGTCCGTTACCAAGGTATTCGCTCGATGCTGATCTTCCGCCGTGTAACGTTTGGGCGATCGATTTCTGATTTCTGACAGTGCAAATAATGGAGTGGCGTCCTCTTGCCAAGAGGAGTATTTTTCCAATTTATCGTCGATCGTCTGAGCAGTGGACGACGTTAGTGACAGTCGCACGACAAGAAGAACGAAAAACGCGTCGATCGGACACGATACGTGAAACGATCGATTCTTCATGATACTTTTTTGAAAAGTGGATCGATATAATCTTGGAATTTCTGCAAGATTTTTCTTGTAAATTCCGATCCACTGAACGATCCTTGCTGTTCTTCGCTATGTAGCCTTTACGATCAACCGTCGTTAAATTAAAAGTCCACGAGCTATTTAACGAGATGCTTACGATACACACATTCCTGAATAGAATAACAGCCGCACGACTGATCACCGACGAATGAAGAACGTAATTCGAGCGTTTCGCCTTTTATATATCCATCTTCTAACCGCAATATTCCCGTGAGAAAGCAATTTTTATTTTTGCGTGTACACGCAGTTTCCTCTTACTTTACTCGTTTTCCGAGTATTTTGAATTTCGTTTAATTTCAGCTTCGCTAACAGGATGTAGCGGTAAATGGGTGACGATAAGGGAACAAAAAAGAAGAAGAGAAATACGTTTCATGGTGCTAGTTACGGAACAATGGATGAATTATACTTAGCTTACTTAAAAAATGAAAAACTCGGAAATAGTCAGATGCGAAGTTGAAAGTCTCTCGAGGTCGTATCGTCCATGGCAAAACATTTTTATTCGCCACGAGAATAATTGAGGTGATCATGTTAAACGATAGCTCGGCCTATGTAACACAGATAACACATTTTTTAAATGTTTTTAAATTTAACTCGTCAAATGTGCCGATGTGGCGTTAATCGGAAAGTACACAAAGAAGAATGTGGATAAATAAATAAAAGGCTATTGGAAAATATAGCAGGGGACTTACCATATAGTTCTGCATCTTGCCAAATGATCCCTTCGTTTACCTGCAGGACACCTTAGAGGAGGAGGAGCTACTATGTAACCGTTGTAACAATCGTCCAATTTGGCTATTTCGAGAATGTATTCGATCCTTATTTCCAGTCTCAACGTGAGATCTAAAGATTGACAAAGTTAGAAAGCTTCTTACGCGTGTTTTATCATTGAACGATACAGTTCTTATGGTGTGTAAGTGTTAGAGAAATTGTCGTGCATAAATTATCCACGTACTGCTGCTATCTTGTTTCAGAGAACCGTACGTCGACGATATGATAATCACGAGGAAGGTACAAACGATGGAAAATGACATGTCGATCGAGCTGTTGCGATCTGATGGAAAAGTGCGAACCTAAAATGTGTGGCAGAAAGTAAACGACGACGAGTATATTCGTCGAACACAGAGCACGTGTGGCTGTTATAGTGTACAACAGTGTAGAATTAAATTGCAATGAAATGACTGCTTTACTAAAATACTAAATTGCAATTTAAACGGTAAATTGTAACTACTTTTCACGCATGACGAGTATACTCGTCGTAACGCGAAACATTGCCATTCCTTCGCCACGAGTATACTCGTCGAAAATATTCCCCGATCTGCTTCGTCAAACGTTTGTGTTTTACGATCAGGGCGATTTCAATTGATGACATTCCGATCACGATGATGTCGTCTCTAATTATTCCACACTATTTCTGTCACACTAACGTTAGTAACGCGATCGGTACTTACTATCGCGTTAGCGATACTACGAATTTCTAAGAAACCGGCAGAAGTCTGTCTGGATAGTTGGAATTGTAAAAGAAGTTTCACTGGTAATCGACTACGATTACGCGAAAGATGTAACCAGATGTTACCAGGTAGCTGAAATGAACAACGCACCTGGCTTATAAACCGTATTTATTCTATCAGAAATGAGATTAGATTCAGAAACAGTTGTCCCCTTGCGCCGGTCTCCCACATTCGCTTCGTTATTTTTCTAACGTTCGCCAACGGTATAACTCGATAAACAAGTGATAAAGATAGCGTTGGTAAATAATAAGCAAGTCGGCGTGTTTTTACAGTCGCAATGAAAAATCGCAGCTTCTCGCTGACAACGACTCGTTCGTCGAGTCGTTTGGTTCGGGATTATTCTTCATATCGCGTACTGATCATCGTACCAGCTCTTCCAGAATAATTCGCCACGACTGTACCACTCGTCGATGTCGTAAAGAATCGCGTTCGCTTGTTTTGCGCGTCAACGGCCAGCCATAAGCAGGTGGCGCAGATTCTTGGATTGAAATCGATTGGAATTTGCGGCGAATGGCAAGTTGAACGGAGGAGACGTCGAGTGTTTTATATATTCCATTTATTCAAATTGAAACAAGAAGTAGAATTCTTATAGGATATAAAATATAGCAAGTACATTCATCGCTTTGTCGATGTGGCCGAATCCAGTTCCTCTTGCTTCGAGTTTATCCACTGGAACATAGAGAAATTCAGCAACAGCGTTTTAAGCGCAATTTTAATTAACTTGTGCTTTAATTTTGAGAGTTACTAATTGCTAACAGAGTTTCGTCTTTGTATCGTTCATCGGTTAGACGAATTAGTATTCTAATGATAGAATGTTTAATTGTTGGGAAGAAAAATTATGCGAGTTAAATAAAAAACACTTGTCTTTCTACCAACTGTAACAAGAGTTTCAATATATTCGAAAAATAATCAATTCGATAAAAGTATGATAGAAACGAATGTAGTTACGATGCGCGAATGTTAATCGCAATAAAAATTGCGGGTATGAAATTAGAGCGCGGGAAGAGTAAGGAAGTTATAAGCATTCGAACAGTGAACTTACGAGGGTGCGCATCCGTTTGGAGTCTTCACCTGACCAGGTGGACATTTCTGGCGCGGTAAGATAATACTCCGTGCTTCGCCTAGCTGCATATTGTCGTCGACAGCCTCGGAATATGAAGAAACCACCAAAAGTTGGATAAGAACGACTACGAAGAGAACGTTGCTTAAACGCATTATTCCTCTGAACCAGTTTGCCATGACGCTTCTTGGAAGTTGGCTTGATCTCTGAATTTGCAGCAGCTGAAATTTCTTATTTATATTTGCCGTTTGACTTGATAATTTCAGTGACACTGAACCTGCCACGCTATGTCCAGAAAATTGGCAACAAATTAATCTCAATTGGACTAGTTTCAGTCCCTGAATATGTCACTGTAACGCCACTTACTGGTAGGAAGAAAGGAAGCAGGTTTTTGGAAATTGGAGTTCGACAAACGAGGAAAAAATTACGCTCAAGAAATTGGAAATTCGAATGACGAGATTTCCCTAGTCAGAGGGCTAAGGATCTTTGTTCTTTTTACATTTATGAAACTAGCGAAGCTTTCATATGCAATTTTTGGACAAGAAAATAATCGAGACTGTGATAATCTGATTCATTTCTAACGCGTGCAATGTAACGAGGAATGGAATTAAAGTTGAGAAATTAAAGTTTAAGCGTATACCTACCGATGCTTGAGAGTTGAGGATTCTCTGTGGCTCCAAGCGACTGTTTGATTGAACCTAGGCGAATTCCTATTTATAGGTGGTTTTCCAACGCGTTATATCCGAGCTACGCGGAACAATCGCTCGTAAACAATTTTTCAATTCGAATCAGAGTCGTAAATTCGCGATTACCTTGATCGTTTGCTTGCGACAATCAGCGGCTCATATTAATATACGGACACTCTTTAATGAAAA
Source organism: Bombus picipes (assembly GCA_014737485.1). Classification (NCBI taxonomy): domain Eukaryota; kingdom Metazoa; phylum Arthropoda; class Insecta; order Hymenoptera; family Apidae; genus Bombus; species Bombus picipes. The sequence goes on from JACXIP010000022.1 coordinate 1,808,503, forward strand.
ATAATTTTGGCATTAACGTTGCTGCGAGCTACAAAAGGTGAAAAATTGTGCGAATCGCAG
>JACXIP010000022.1:1815002-1913453 GCA_014737485.1 Bombus picipes
ATTTTTGTATCTTTCGACGATTGCCCGCTTCCGCACCAAACGATTTCGATTAAATTTTTAACGTGTATATAGCAGACATAAATGCACAGATCGTATTGTTAAAATTTTCATTACGGAGTCAGATAAAATAGACGTGAAAAGCGACCTTCGCCATTTTTTCGCGATCTTTTCGAAGCTTCTTTCAACGTCATCCAGTCTACTAACTGTAGTTTCTCAAAGAAACTCAGGTCGTTTGATCGTACATTCAGAAATTTATTCTATTTCACAGAGTATCCTAATGTTAATCCGAGCCGCTGTACTTTCACGCAATATCTCGCGTTTCCTCCAAATAGCAAAGTCTTAATATATTGGACAAATATTGTGCGTGTTTACATCGAGAGCGTTGTCAAATGCAGAAAATTCATCTCGCATTCTGGAAGATCGTTTAATTGAAAATCTTCGTATATTTCTTTACTGAAGAATTCTTTTTAATTTCGCTCACTGAAGCTCCTGAACGCTCTGTACCTTCGCTTTCATTGCGCATCTGCTCCACGTAGATCTACTCGCGTTACGTTTCTCTGAAGCGAGAAAAGACGATTAACTGTGACGATAGTTTGTTTAACCCTACAAAGGGAATTGACGAAACTTCCACGGATTTCGGTTGGTCGCAGAAATCGTCAGATGATCTTAAGCAGACTTTCTGATAGCAAAATGGTAAAAGAAGTAAATTCCATACTCAAATATTGAAATTCTTCTTGATCTGTCATGGATACTTTTGCGTGGCTTAACGTAATTGTAACTCGTTCCATATACTCTGTGTCTTATATTTCGATATAGTTGGGACCTAAGCTCGATCGTATCAAAATATTTGTTGCTTTTAATATATCGTATATTCCAAGCACATTCATCTGTAAGTCAGCGGGAAGACTGAACTTGCGTAGTTGTAAAAATGTTGTAACTAGAGTTTATAACTAAATCGTAAGTAATTCAATGTTTGCGTTATCTCGTTTATCGCATTCTTTGTATTTCAATTGACAAGGAACAGGATTCTGAATACAAGAAATCAGTGAGCTAATAATCGACCAATTAGTAATCAACGTCCTTTGAATCTTGCAACGTCAGTGCACGTCAAGATTCAAAGCGAAAGTGGATGATCAAAAAGAGGAGGAACAGGAACAGAGATATGTGTGTCAGTCATAAATTTTTAGAGTCTGAATATTAGTAGATTTTTTTGCACCACTTGGGTAAAAACTTGTGACCATAGATCCCAATGCGACATCTCTGTACAAGTCTATATTCCACTGCAGGGGTTACATCCATCCGTGACATGGCAGAGTTCGTTTCTGGTTCAGAATTCGACCAAGTAACCAAGAACGACTGCATTAGAAGGAAGATGCAGAGAAAACTGATCGTGCCTCTTCCACTTATCAGCCAATTCTTCATCGTACTTTCGGGAAATTCTCGCACCTGTTGGTTGTAATCGCAATTTCTATTAATTGTCTCTTAGCAGGATCGAGAAAAAGTGTGGAAAAACCTCTGACGAGATAAAATAGCGAATTAGGTAAATGGTGTTGGAAACATCTATGTTCAAATTGATAATTACACTGTCTGGAAAGCTGTCGTATTCAAAAAATTGAGAACTAAAAAAGACAGATCGATCTTAAACATGATACCATTTACTTCTAAGAAGAATAAGATGATATTTTTGAAAATTACAGTTTTGTTAAACGAGCACACAAATTGAGAACTTCTATCACTCATACAAAGTTCTTCTATCTGTTCACTAGGCAAGATAATTTAACTCGCTCTAATTTATATTCGGAAAATGAGTGAAAATATCGTAATGATTCGATTATCAACCGATAGATATTCTTCGTATCTGTACGTCAGATTTGGAGTTTCTCTTTCACAATGCAATTCGTTCAAGTAATCTGATTGGTTTTTAAGTCGCATTTAAGTCGCAGTGTCATAATGACTGGAACCGTACCTGAGAAGTGTCAATGACAAAGCGTTGAACGTTGCTGGAAACTAACTGATTTTCGTTGACAGACCACAAGTAACTGTTTAGTTCTGTCTATACAAATTTCAATTTATAGCAGATTCTCGGACACGTTATATCCGATTTACGCGAAGCAGTCGCTGATAAACGATTTTCAAACCACCGACAACAGTCACGAATTCGAGATTGCGTTAATCGCTTCCTTGCAATGTATTTACGCAACTTGCCAGAGTCAGAGAATTTTACTACGAACGCTACATAAAAGACGCAAATGTTTGACAGGAGCGTTAAAAAATATTTGCAACTTGGAGCTGGAATCTCCAAGTGCGTTTGGAAACCACAAGCAGCACGTGTTTCGTACTAGCGATTTATAGAACACGCGTTATATTTATATTATACAAATAATTAACTCATACATATGATTGATATAATAATCAAAATCATATCAACTTGTAATCTCGGAGCTTCGATCCTAATCTGAACATTTCCTAAATATTTCACCTGCTTCCAAACATTTTCATCTACATTTAAACAAAGTTGATCAAATCATGACACTTTTACCATTATGCTTCCTTTATTACTAATTTACTGCTACTATTAATTTATTCATTTATCGTGAGGACAAAGTCAAAAGAGAAGCGATCCTTGCAAAAGCAAATGCAAGCAACTGAGCTTCGTTTCTTGGCCGAAAAGAAATTCTAATTTATCGTCGATCTTCGCACATTTTATACCATTCCACGGTCCAAGCGCTTGGTTTCTATCACTTGCGGGTAATTGTTTCTTCGTATCAGCAGGATACGATGATTCACAGGCAAGAAAACCTAACTATCATTGATAAACGACATTGTAGCGTCGAACTGGTGGTTACTTTAAACGATTCTTTGCAATATCGTTCGACCATCGTGCAATCCATTTGACGATCTATGGATTTGCTCGAGCGTCCAAGGAAACCGCGATCTTCCGCCCAACTAACGCGACGTTCGCATAATTTCAGGTGGCGTGGAGAAGTCGCAGTACGGCCAGCTACCGAAGCAGATTCTCAGCAGACACGGTTTCGAGGGCTGTCTGTCGTCGTTGGATCTGAGTGGCGAGAGCACCAATCTGATCTCCGACGCGGTGGTTCCCAGCTCTCTGGTGGAATCTGGCTGCGACATGTACGCCAGCATGCACGCTGGCAAAAAGTGCACGCACGATCTCTGCTCGAATCATGGCACGTGCGTGCAACAGTGGAACAGTTACACGTGCGACTGCGACATGACCAGTTTTACTGGGCCGACGTGTAACGAAGGTAAAAACATGAATATTTCATGTGCACGGCGGACGAATAACAGGCTGCGTTCTGTGAGGCGGGAAAATTTCGATAGCGTGCGATAAACATCGCCGTAGGACTCGTTGGACGAAGCTAGCGTTCCGATACTTTCCCACTTCTTGGCAACTAAGTGATTGCGGATTTTGCCAATACCACCTAATGACAAAATCCGCACTCACTTAGTTGCCAACTGTCTGCTGAGTCGATGGAAACTATCGGGTGAGACGACTCGTTAGCGACTGGCTCGGTTGGAAAATAATATTATTTCCAGTACCAGTATTGTTATCGTTGCTTGACAATGTAATGTAATAATGAATATAATGATCGAAATATAAAATAATACTGTTACCGAAACTTCAACTTACTTTGTAAAGTAAAGTTTCATTTCTAAGATAATGGGACTTCAGCAGATATTCTAACGTTTGATGTATTGTATGAAGCAGAAGGACAGGCGCTTTTATTATCTCTGTGTTTCATACATTGTACAATGTTATTATATACATCGATAATGAATATAATAATAGAAATAGTAACGATAACATTGATGATGTATAATAATATTGTTACCGAAGAACAATTACTTTTGTAGATGTTTCAACTCGAATTTGTTGCGTTTGATGCATTGTATGCAGCAGAAGGACAGGCGCTTTTATTATCTCTGTGTTTCATACATTGTACAATGTTATTATATACATCGATAATGAATATAATAATAGAAATAGTAACGATAACATTGATGATGTATAATAATATTGTTACCGAAGAACAATTACTTTTGTAGATGTTTCAACTCGAATTTGTTGAGTTTAATGTATAAAGCAGGAGAGCTGTATAAAGCTTTTATCATCTTTGTCTTTCATACATCAAACCTGACGAGTTCGAGTTTAAGTATCTGCCAAACTTATGGCTTTTCCGGTACAAATTACCTTTTTCTAGAGAACGTCAAATATAACAAATATTACATGTACTAATACGAAGCTGAAAGTTATCGTAGTATCTTAGAAGATGTAAGATATTAAGAAATCAAAATGTACTCATTTGGCCATCAAATGCAACATATTCCACTTGAAACATTTCTTGATAAAATCGTTGACGAACTTTGATAACGTAGTATCCCAGTAGTTTCCACCGACTCACTCTGTATAAGTTACGATATAAGTACAATATACACGTATACAAGTATACGTACAACAAACACGTTCCTTGAAGTTTAAGGAAACTTAATCCGACGATTCCTATCTTCCTCACCTTTTTTCTTTTCTCTTATCAAAAGCGTCTTCGAGATAATAATGTAATGCGTATCGAAATTGTACACAGTATATTTCCCAATGTAACTATCTTCGTTGTGGCACGCAGCAGACGAGCTGCATCTGCGCTCTTTCCATAGCAAATACCATCTCGCGCTATTTTATTGAGCAAATTTATTAAAACAATGTATATAAATTTTGTACGTCCCGAGTATATTTAGCCTAAGTAAAACGACAGTAATTTGTATATTTTCTAAGGAGTTTGATAAACGAGTAAAAGTAGACTAGCAGCCTCTTTCTTCGGCGTTTTGTTATTCGAAGGTAGAAAATTCTTGTGCGAAAAATTTGTCGTTAGAGGCTGCGTGAAGAGACGAAATAAGTTGCCTCGTTTTACGAGGCGTATCTGATCATTCTAATCTAAAGCACTTACGTTGAGTGGTGTTAACGCTATTACTGTAAACATATATGCTTCACGGCCTGGATATTTTAGAAAAAGATAAGCAACTTAAAAAAATTTCTTGCAATATTGTTATCAACGTTGTTTGTCGGAGAGAAAGTCATGTTGAAAATTCTGCTTCTGTATATATAAAATGAATGAATGTAGAAGGAAATGTTTCTCCTAGAATAATATCATGGAATCATGCAAGTATAGTTAATGTAAAATTTAGAAGATCGATGAATGTTAAGAAATATATATTTAAGTAGAATCACGAGACAAATCTTATTGATAAATTTATTAAATTGGATGATAGGGTAATAGGTCGTGGACTAACAGCAACTCTGCGAAATTGAAAATTTTTGGCCATTAATTAGATTCATAGAAATATAGAGTTATAAGAATCGAAAGTGAATTGTCCTCGAACGACAAATATGGTCCATACGTTGTTTGATAGTTGTAAAAGATAGTCCTCGTGTCTTTCATTCTGACAAACCAGTGTCGATAGCATGATTACTAGTGATAGGTACTATAATAAACAACTGCCATAATTGTACGATAACGTATCACTGGAAAGTGGAATGAGTTTTTGGTAAAAATGTATCAGGTGAAAAGTTAGCTTCTCCTCTGGCAAATTATTTTTCCATGTAATACGATCTCTGTCATTGCGATTCCTTCCTCACAGAATTTACATGTTAGTGATGATTGGTTAGCTCTAGCGTTTAATATTTAGTAATTTTCTATTAAGTCTGTATTTGCTGGGCTTACGGTGCGCAATTGTGTCGTTACAGAAGCAGCAGCTTACGAATTCGGAGCCGGCAGAGGAATTATCACCTACACGTTCCCGCCGAATCAGAGGCCAGAAATGAAGAGAGACACGGTGGCCTTGGGCTTTGTAACAAGCGTGAGCGACGCCGTCCTCGTCAGAATAGAATCTGCTTCCAGCAACGACTATCTCGAGATTGAAATTGTTAGTAACGATAGAATAATTCGAGTCGTAGTTCATAAGCCGCTTAAAAAGTGCAAAATTTGGTCACACGTGATATTTCCTAAAACCATTACATTGTTAGTGGCTACAGGATAATTTGGATCATAGTTCATAAGCTGCTTTAAAGAGTAGAAGATTTGCTCACACGTACTATTTTGTAAAACTATTAAATTATTAGTAATTACAGATTAATTTGGGTTATAGTTCATAAGCTGCTTAAAGAGTACAAAATTTGGTCACACGCAGTGTTTCGTAAACCCATTAAATTGTTAATAATTATAGAATAATTTGGAAGTTTTGTTACGTCGATTTTCAAGAAAGGGAGGAATTTGTAATTTCACATGTAGAGTATATCGTATAAGTATTACCTGTTAATTAACTGATTACGATAGGTGTAAGAATGTATATCGCGTGATTTTACCTGTGAAATCCCAAATTCTCTCATATGTTACGTAGTACATATACTACATTACATTATATCTACATACTATATATACTATATACATTATCTATTATATCTATATATACTACATACATTATATCATAATATAATGCTGTAATATATTTAAATTTAAATAGAATTTGCGTATTACGTACGTAATTTTATGTGCGACAATATTTCATGCTGATTATTACTAGAAAGAAACAAGCAAACGGCGTTTTTAGATGTAGGTAATAAGATTTGAATATTAAGTGGCGATGACAGGCAAATTATAGTTTAATCGCTGCTAAATGCGTAAGCAGGAATATATGTTAAATAGCCATTTATTTTAAGAGATACGTTTAAAACAGAGAAACATGTGGAAATATGTCTAAAGACGTTACTTATGTTAATTTTAATCTAAGTGAATATGTTTATTATTTATTTGATTAATTCATTACACAATTTAATGGTATTACGTAATTTCTGGAAAAATAACACAAATGATATTTGTCAAACATTGATTAATCGATTAAGTCTGTATTTAAAGTAATCTGAAGCAACTAAATGGAAGAAAAGAAACGAAGGGAGTAAAAGTTTGATCTTATGAAGCATACGAAGCCTGTAAATCTGTACAATCTAGACAAGGAATATTTAAACAAGTGACGTATAAGGATAACTTAAAATTCATACTTCATACTTCAGTTCTCATTAAAATCATCAATACGATTACCAAATGAAAAACAAGAAATGTCGAAATACATATTTGATAGAAATTCTATCAAGAAACCTCGATATTCCATGTAAAAATCTACTCTTATTTGATACTAATATTCTTCATTTAGAAAATATGCAATTAGAAACAAAATTATTACCATCAAAGACACAATTGTCTCTACTATCGACCAAATGAATACGTACAATGGAAATTAATCAAGTTTTAAGCGCAACTGACATAATCAACGAACGTAAAACGTTTGCTCGCACATAGAATTTCGCAAAATTATTGTCCACGTCGTTCCACCAATTTGTCCACGAGCTTCTGTACAGATACGGACAACAAAATCGCTGTAACTCTCGAATTTCATATATATTATTGACACAGGCGTTCACAGATTTTTTAGAGATGTTTGAAGCAATTGTTAATTATATTTTTCGTTACTTTCCAGGTGGAAGGAAACGTGTTCGCTGTTTACAATATGGGGACGAACGATCATCCGATCGGTGAAGTCGGTGTGAAAGTGAATGACAACCAGTATCACGTGGTGAGATTCACTAGAACAGGGCCGAACAGCACGCTGCAGGTCGACGATTACAATTTGCAGTCGAATCATCCATCCGGTAAGTAACGACCACTCTTTCTTCAGATTTCGTTAGACGCCACTCTTCGTCAAAGGAATCACAATCAAACACGAAAAAGATTTACGTACTCGTTGAATCCTCATATTTTCCTCGTGCGGATTTGATGCTTAGCCTTGTTCAGGCTTGGGCAAATTTTATTTGAAGTGAAGATTAAAAAATGATAATTTGAGATGATGAATTGTTTTCAAGCACTTTGCTGCTCTTCTTGTTTTCAAAATAATATGGGGAAAAGTAACTTTATCTTGGGTTAAGAACAGATAAATTGTTGTCAAATAATTTTCTATTTTAGTTAACTATTTGGAAATAAAATAACATATAATTAATTTGAGTTGAATATTAGACATTGTGTTTTTGGTGTGTTTGATTGTAAACGATATAGCCAAATTATTTAATTAGTTACCAACTATTTCAAAATAATATTTACTCAAATAAGATGATATATCGTTTAAATAATCATTTTTCAAATATTCCATTTAGACAATGCCCAAGCCTGACCCTGCTATAATCTCTGAATTTTCCTATGAACTAGCATATTTGATAGTGATTTGAATTTAAGAATACAGGTTGTTTGAGGAAAATATGCCAGCAAATAGTCACCAATACGTGAAATAATAAAACATCACCATGAAAGTTGTACTTTCATGCGTTATTACTAAATAACACTACAATATCTGAACAGAAGGAAAGTCACAGCAAATTATTTTATCATTTGTAATTTGTAAGCCACTTGGGTATTTTATACACATTTATATAAATTAAAAATAATAGTACACGTCTGTTGTAAACAAGAAAATTACTCTACCAGTGAGCTACAGTAACAAATCAAACGATCATTTCTCGATCATTCTTCTTTTTTTATTAACAAACAGAATAGGTAAATTTGAAGCCAAGAAAAGTAACACACAGTTGAGTTTCGCTTTGCAACGTTCAAGTACACGACTCGAGAAGAAAGTGCTGAAGGTACAGCAACGATATGGCTGCTGGCAAGCAACTGAATGGGACTGTAGTCTTTCGGTCCCTTTTATAAGCTTCCCTCGTGCCATTCACGGTCCCAGAACCGTGGGAAGCTAGTGACGTTGGTAGGGAGAATGCTCCCACGAGTAGCCAGCGTTTTCGTGGCCCTCGATGATGACCCGGGTGTCGTGCGAGTCTTGGGAATTGGTTACCATTGTTGAAAACGGTTCAGGAACATCAACTGGTGATCGTAATTTGTTGGTGATCGAATATTTTGCAAAGATATAGAAGAGCACGTAACGTACAAAATTATATAGTACATCGAAAGTAATTTAGTTCTTGTAATTTGCGACATTTAATAGGCGAAGTAAATAATTTTGAATTGCTTTGAATTGCAATTGCCTTTAAAAAGTATTCTTTTCAATTAATTATTCTTATTTTCATAATGGTATTCATGAACACTCAGTATTGTATATCACTGTACTACATACAATTAATAATAATAACAAGTTACAGTTAACTACAATGAATAATAACAGTACATTGAAAATAATATATTTAACTTATTAACTACGAAAGAAAGAGTGGAGAATTATGAAAGAAAGTAAGTTGTATGTTTTTCATGCAGACGTAAAATGTCGGCAGCTATATAGCTAGGTGTAATTCCTTAAGAAATTTTCTACATTTGGGAAGCTCTACGCCATTGTAGGGGGCGGAGCAATAGACACTTTCGCAAAGGACTTCTTTCGTTCTTCTGACGTCTTGTTTCTTAGATCTCGATGATTAGTAATGCCCTAACATTTTCCGTGACCTCTCATTATTATATNTAGTAAGCTACAGCTAATTGAAATCAATAATTACAGTTCACAAAAATAATAGTTTTTGCTTATTTACTTCGAAAGAAAGAGTGGAGAATTATGAAAGAAAGTAAGTTGTATGTTTTTCATGCGGACGTAAAATGTCGGCAGCTATATAGCTAGGTGTAATTCCTTAAGAAATTTTCTACATTTGGGGAGCTCTACGCCACTGTAGGGGGCGGAGCAATAGGCACTTTCGCAAAGGATCTCTTTCGTGCTTCTGTGGCGTTTCTGTCGTCCTATTTCTTAGAACTCGATAATTAGTACTGCTTTAATCTTTCTTTTGTTTGATGAATCTACAGAACCAACAAAGCTTAATGAGCAATTCTAAAGGTCTATACATATACCTATACTCGATTTTCTTTGCTTTTTATACAGATTCCTTATATTACGTCATTTCATCTTCCGAATTGTTTATTTTCCAACTACCATGGAAATATAAAAAAAATTGTTTGTACAATTTTGTACGACGAGAAAACTATATTATTATTTTTCTCTTTAAAATGTTAATTTCAAACGTTCGACATGGACGCATTTTAAATACAAAATTAAGTTTTTGAAAAGTCAGCCAATGTATACAGCTGTAATATAAATTTGTAGATCTGTGTGTCATAAGAAAGATTGCAATTTTTCCCTGAATCATAGATATTCGAGAGATTGCAGCCATTGAACGAACCTAATGTGGTTCCTCGAAAGTTCCTTCAGAAACATACCTACGGGACTTTCCTGCTTCCCTAACCTCCGAGGGCATGTTAATTGGCTCGTAGGCTTTTAACCCTTGCCCACATAAATCGTTGTCACTGAATTTCAACGGTTGGTCCGCTGACCTGCTTCTAGTTTCTAACAACCTACTCCCTTCGTTCGTGTTAACGAAGCTTTTTATGTCGCTGGATAGATTGGTTTCTGGCGGCCAAATGGTCCAAAATAAATGAGAATCGTTATGGCTCTTCGGGTATTTTACTCTCCTGGAAAAGAACTAGGCTACCGGTGATGATAAATTAATAATTGTCGAGCGAACCAACTTTAACGTGATTTTATTGTGTATCCCGAGCCACCAGACTTATGTTCTCGCACGTGTTAGAAGATCACGCGACGCGGTATCAAATTTCCTTGGGGCGAAAAAACTTCTTACGTTCGCTGGACTCCTGGCACTAGAAGGACAAATAATAGACTTCAATTTTTTTTCTAGCACCACATTCTCACGCCCAATTTCTCGTTTTTTTGCTACTCTGTTACATTCCTTCATTTCCTTTGCCTGTTCCATTAGAACCAACCGCGCGCGACGCTTCTTATGGTAGTTAACTATGTGTGTAACTATGATTTATGGATTAGTCGACCTTTTTCGTGGAAGATATAGCGCTTTTTGTTCCGAAAGTTTTCTTTTTAAACGACTACGTGTTGAATTAAGCGTAATTTTTGGGGGATCGTTAACGACCGTGTTAATTAAAGTAATATTATTATTTGCAGTTGGCTGTATACATATTACGTCAAATTAAATAATGCAAAAGATATTTTTGCAACGTCTGTACTTGTGAAGTTAATACAGTTTGTCCATAAAGAGATATTAGCAGTTAAGGATATGTTAAAAAATTCGTCTTTGAATAATTTTTCGCACAGAAAATTCTACTGTTTCCAGTTTCTTTTCTGCTGTACTTTCCAATTTCTTTTGTTAATTTATTTTCTAATTTACTAAACGGAGAATCGAAGCTTATGCTACGTGTTCTTTTATGCTGTACTTTGCAGAAAGTTTATTTTGTGAACAATTTTCAAATTGGCATATACAAATGGCATTATAGTTTTCTAGATAGAATTTGCAAAAATTGTTGTTTTTTATGTGGAACATACAAATATTTTAAAAGTCTCGCTGCAGAAATATTACATTGCCGCTTCTCATTCCAAAGTACAGAAATAATTTAACACGTTTTGAGAATCCAAAGACATGAATTAGCTTTCTCCTCGTTTTAATTCTTCGTACCAATTTCTTTACTCTTATTGGATGAATTATATTCCATATAATAGTTCTTTTTTTTAACTTTCCCGTCTAATAATTCATCTTAACAAAACTCAATAAGGAAATTATTACAAACGAAGAAGAAATGATTACAAACAGTACAGGGCAGGAACGTGATACGAAAGATCGTAGAAGAACATGAAACTTTTTTTATTATTTAATTTAATGAAACTATTTTTATTATTTTTAACTTTTTTATTATTTAATTTGTACTTTACAGTTTGCCCAGCTGGATATTCGGTAAATTTTTCTATCTTAACATGAAATCTATATCTACACATGGCGTTATTGTTTTTTTCTTACAACGAAGAAACTTAAAAATAACAGACGAAATTTCGTATTTGTTTTATCGACGAACCTGTTAATAATTCAAACCGTATGCTTAAACTTTCTTTTTTAATTCCCACGCGATGGATGAAGAAGTTGGCTTCACGAGACAGATCTAACAAGCGGACGATGAGCGGAGACTCATCAAGAAAAGTCCACCTCCATCGTTTTACTGTGGTCCCAATAGCCGAGCCGGAGATAATTGGCGCGCTCATTAAACGGTCACTTCTCACTTAATTTCACGGTAACCTTCTTCTTCTTCTTCGTTGGTTTCTTTCGCCCGGTTGTAAATTCTTCCAGGCAATTAAGTTCCTCGAGGGTGTACCGTCTAAATTCCAGCGCCAACCACGATACCGCTCGTTACCACGATCATACGTTTCTTCGAATAATTAAGCTGTCGCTTGCAGTGTCGTTGTGAGAAGGTCTTTTACGCGTATGGAACATTTTGCTGAAGTAAAAATGGGCAGTTAGGAAGATAAGAACGAAGGTATTAAATTCTCATTTTGTAGCTGTGTCAGTGTACGGTCAAGGATTAATTGGAAGAAAGCCGAGCTTGAAAAATTCCGATAGCTTCGTGCAGGAAGAAAAAGCGCGATACGATTGTTCTTCGTTTCGGGAAAAATATCGCACGCTTCTTTCGAAGCAAATGATTATTATAAGACAGCGATAAGTTTGTTTATTGGAATTTAATTGTTGAACTAATCGCACTAATTTATTGATAATTATATCAATGATAGGATTAATAGGATCTTTTATTTTCCAGCCAAGTGAATTCAATGGAACAGCCTGGTGCGCAAGAAAATGTACAATACGATTGTTCTTGTAAAACATTTTTTTTTTTTATTTAATTTAAATTTTACAATTTGTCCAGTAGGACAATTTTAAAACGTTGTACCTCTTTTTTGAAACAAACGGTAATTATAATGACTCAGGAATAAATTTTGTTCTTATATACAGAATTAATCGCAATAATCATATAACAATTATATTAGCAATAGGATTAATTGGATTTTTTATTTTCCAACCAAGTGAATTCAGTGGAATACGATCGTTCTTTGTTCGAAGAAAATTATTGTACACTTTTTTTGAAGTAAACAGTAATTATAAAATAACTTGGGAATAAATTTTGTTCTTATATACAGAATTAATCGTAATAATCATATAACAATTATATTAGTAATAGGATTAACTGGATCTTTTATTTTCAACTTACAAATTCAATGAAACAGCAAGAAACATATTGTGCTCTTGTCTCGAAGCAAATAATTATTACAAAATAGGAATAGCTTTAGTTATTCCATACAGGGGAATAATAATAATTAATAATAGAGTAGATAGGATCGTTTGATAGGATTTATTTTCGAGCCATTAGCTAACTCAATGAGATCAAACATTTCCACTCGATTTTCTAACCACAGGTTTCTAATTAGTCCATTCGACAATTAACAATTAGTTGTTTTTTCCTATTGTTCTCCTATGTGTCCTATTACTTTGCACTTAATTTTTAACTATAACATATACACACGTAAGCTTCTCTATTCTGATTAAAAAACATCTATAAGTTACAATTAACTCCGTAACACTTCACCTTAATTACTTTCAAATTTTCAACGATGTGTAGCATTGCGTACACATTGCAGGCGCAGGTATGCGCAGCGAGCTTTCCGGAAAACACGTTGCTCTATCCACGATTTTCCACTGCTCATACTACCCTGTTCTAGTGGACAACGAAATCGATAGATTCCTCAAAATGTCCTTTTACCTTCCTAGATCTGCAGACCTGCTTGAAACCTATGCTATCCTGATTGCAAAGAAGTCAACGTGTCAATAAGTGTACGATCCTGTTTTTTATGAATTAGCTAGGGAATTTCTCACATTCTATCACGATAAATAAATACGATATAAATATTTCTATTTCACAGAGAAAATCGTTGGTCGATTTTTCTTGACACTGCACGAATTAAGGACGCAAAAGAATGCATCGATGGAAGGAAAATCGTTCACGTTTTCCGACGTTTATGCTTTCCCGATCCCGTGACTTTCCTCCTGCCAATTTTCCACGATTTTCAATATTTCCACGCGCAGCCGTTGCAACCTTCGCGCTCTTCTGAAATCCTGTTCGGAAGCAAACAATTTGCAGCTTCGTTCGACCAAAATTCGAGGATAAACGAGTACCTGTTCGTCACGGCAAATATATTTTCGCTTTCCACCCCGACGATATTATGGCGTCCTATGGAAAAGTCTGTGGCAGCAAAGGCAACGAACGTTTCTCGTACCTTCTTTTCCATCAAATTCCTCGTACACCGATAATTTCCTGATAGAAGTCGACGAAAAAACTAGCAGGTTTCCCGATGAGTGCATCGGGTATCGCACTCGCAACGTGTTTTCCTGTAATTTCCCGTTTTCTAATTCATGTTTTCCTAATGGAAACGTCTTGAAAAGTGAAATGCTAAACTCGACCGTTCGAACGACCGACGAAAATTTTCTTTCAAAACCACCTCCACGTTCTAGTGTCCTAATACCTTCCAAGATATTAATCCACTTCATTAGATTTTACGATTGCTATCGTGCAGCTTGTGAAATGCCTAAAAAGAAGGTAAACAGCTGCTCCGAGTAATCTGTTTCTTAAGTATACTTAACGCCGAGTTTTTTATGGGAGCTATGGGTAACCATGGAAGTGCCTTCTGCGCGCTCATAATATCCTGCCACTCGTGGCAACATCTATGGTGTTTCTCCATCGTAGTAAACGTCTCTGTAAAGGTACGTTCTCTGGCAACTGTAGCTGGCGATTTTTACCGTCACGTGAAACTGCTAACTGAACTTTAACCTGAATTTTAATTAAGGTGAAATAATAACTAGAATTTTAACCAGAGTTACCTGTCTTGCACGAGTATACTCGTCGCGAATGAACGGCAGTATTTTGCGTTACGACGAGTATACTCGTCATGCGTTAAAGGTAGTTACAATGTTCTGTTAAAATTGCGCTTTTTGGTGGAAATTAAAATTTATTCGTAAATTCGAAGACGCTTCGAGTATTTGGAGGCCAAGACGAAATAAAACGAACGAACAAGAAAATATAAATTGGAATATTTAATTTCGTTGTAACTTCGGAGAGTAAATTTCATGGAAATTTCAGTAGCAAAGAAATCTGAAGACCCGTGAGAATTTTCTCCGAATTCCTCCCTTTTAATTTCCCAACAGCTGCTTCGCCTATTCGCCGCAGATTCGGTAAAATTTTATTTTTCGCGTGCAGGTGCAATGGACGCGCGTTAAGCGCACAACGACGTTTCGCAATCGCGCGTTAAGCGCACAACGACGTTTCGCAGTCGCGCGTTCAAGTCTCTCGGGTTGCGTGCGATCCGGCTTCGTAACTGTTTCAGTGAAATTTATCATCTCCAGCGCTCGCTTTCGTAATAAAATCAGCTTACGCTATCGAACGCTATTCGCCAACAGCGTAGCTCGCGACAGACAATTCCAAAGATACTTTTACCGTTCGATACTTTTATCTTCCACTGTTTCTCTTGACTCTTCCACTTAGACTTTTCTATCTGTGGAATACAAAGAAATCGACGATGTTTACGGTAAACCACGCGACAGACCAATTTTCATTCTTCCAGTTGCTGTAATTTTCGTCCTTGCGAAAATGAATGAACGTTGCGAACGTTCGCTGCGAATATGGTAAGAGGATATCGCTATATTTCCATAGCGAAGAGAAAGCGAAACGGGAGGAAGAGAGAGGCAACGAAGAAGGAGATGCAAAAGAGTGGAGAGGGGTGCATCTAATTTGATTTAATTAGAATAAATTTGCTTGCATAAAAGGCTGCAGGGCGGGGCATGCTCCACGCGAATTATATTAGCCTGGTAGCTAAATTTATCAAATTATGCGTAGCTCGTCTGATTCGTAGCGACTTAAACTCACGATGAATGCCAAACAATCGCCATTATAAAGTTCTGCTAATTACACATTCAATGTAATCTCTCCAAAGATGGTTACGTACATTAATTAATTAAAATACACACATAGTCTTTTTTGTTTTTATACATTAATTCAATAGATATAAAACTGATAAACAGATAACGTTGTTATTTTGCCATTCCAAGCGCTTGCCATCTCTCGTACTTAAACGTAGAATATATCAGACAATTTTCACACGCACGATTTCCTTGAAAAATGGTTTTTAAACGGGAGCAGTCGACGCTGTTGAATTGCTCGACCGAAGGACACACAAAATTTCATTTAAAGTTGTACATTCATCGCTGTTTCTTCTTCCTCTGACTTCGTGTCGATTCTTCTATCGTCTGATCAATCAATTTCTCAATTTTTCTATAAAATACGAAAATCGTACAAAAGTATAAAAATTCACATAGAGTTAAACGGGGGAAAGAGGTAGCAATGAACGTACAGTTTCTAATTTCATTTTGAAACCTGTGATTCGACCGGGCCTGGCATCGTCAGCGTCAAAATGGAGCCAAGACGCCATACCCAGCCGCAACTTGTTCCCTGGGCGTGGTGAAAGACTTTCGGTGGACACCATCGAAAAACTGGCTGTAGCTCCTGCTACTGCGTGTTCTCCTAGTCCTTAAGTGGTACGACCTTCGAAGTAGACCCTTAACCCTTTCGATTCCGACTAATTAACACCATCGCTCGGAACACTCAATTGGCCGAACTGACATTCCGTATGTCGCATTGCCTGGGGACTGGCCGCCAAGCAGGTCGACTGCAGGTAGAAAAAATATCCATGGTGACCATGAAACGTCGCTGCGCGTTCATGGTATCCTGGTAGGCGAAGCCACATAGCTTTTGTTCATGTCCTGACCTGCGCCAAAACCACGTTCATTGAGCACGCGCATGATTCAAACCTTCAAGAAGCACCGTTTAGGATAATGCGTTGTTTCATTTTTATTACACGCGTTGTAAAGACGAGGCGGATGAATATAAAAAAAAATATGGAAAAATAAAAATGTGCGAGAAAGTTTCTATCATCGTCTGCTGCGTCGTATCCTGGCTGCGAGTTAAATATTCGTTTTACATTTCTTTTTGTAATTTCGTTTAATCGTAACAAGAGGAGTATTCGATAGTTTTGCAGGGCCAGATACAACAATTTTGCGAAGCCTGATTTCCTACGCTTCGATTTTACGAGGAATTATTTATTTACAAACGCTCCGTTACATATTATATATTTTTCACAAGCAGCTTTTTAAACAAATCCAAGTAATATTTTTTTCGCATGCATAATTCGCCTTCAAGAGACAAAAAATGTAATAAAAGTACAAGATCGGTAATCATGTATGACTTTTGCAAAAATCTATTGATGTAGTTTCATTTCTCTAAAAAGTACGTTTCCCTGAAAGCGTCTGGATTTTTTCGTCTAAAGTAGTTTCCAGGATACGAGGACTTTATCCAGTTTATACTGAACTTTCATGATTTTTCTCGCTCTTTTGAACTGAATCATCGCCGCTAAAAACAATGTCTTGCATCTGTTAATGGTATCATCATTCTGTAAAAAGTTAATCAAAATCGGTGTTTTTTAATTGGGTAATTTTCGTAGATCGCGGCGAATCTGCCTTGCGCCGGCTCTGTCGCTCGATCTGGAAGATGTTGGAACGCAAACCGCAGCTGTAGAATTAAAAGCCGCGAATTAGTACGTTGTAGAAAAATTACAAATATTTAATGAATTTGAAACGAGAAGCTTTAAAAAACGAGGATTATTTAAAAAAAAACAGGCTGTTGCAGCAGCCGAATCTAAAGACTTGCAAATGCGCGTGCTGCGAAGGGATGATATTATAAGTACGCTGTATAGCCAGCTTGAATATTAATTTGCTGCCAGATCGGGATTATTCGGTCGCGAGTCACGAAGTCGCACGAAAGGGAGGAACCAGGAAGACTGAGAGTTTCTTGTTACAGATGTAGCTTCTGTCTGTTTCTGGTGTCCTAGTCGCGCACAACTCGAGCCTTTGTCGCATTAACCCTTTGAGCCAACAACAACACTGTGCTCCAATTTCGTCCCTTTCAACACCCCATTTGAAACCGCGTCGACCCGGCGAATCAAGTTCCCAGCAAGCTCCTGACGTCCGTGTTCGCCTAATACGTTTCTAGATCATCTGAACCCTTTAGGACAAACATGGTTTATGTTTTTCTAATCGACCAGAGAATGGAAATGTGACAATTGTAAATTGGTTTGTACGTGTACAGCGGTAGAGAAAGTCTTTGAGGTAGAAAAATGTGAGGAATCTTCGTTTTTCTGTGGAACATTTCACTATCGTTGTGGTCAATGTCTACGGATGACTTTTAAAATGCGTACGAGGAACTCGCAGAAATTATAATAATCGTTGTATTTAATGATAGGAAACTGTCGAGTTCTATTTTTACAGCACACGATAGATTCTTTGATGATTGAGATGATGACAATTGAGTAGAGCGCGTTATCCGTAGTTCTGTGAATTTCTAACTCACCTGCAATGATTCTCGTACGAATATTTCATTTCTTTTTAAATGAACGTTTAATCTCTCTGTATATTGCCATTGTTGAGATTTTACAAGCCACAAGCTGCGAGTTATTGCCAACAGGAGCGGCGAGAACACAGTATCCAGAGCATGGTAATTTCGATAATATTTGATAAGTGGAACTAATCTCTAACTAGCTTCCATTTCTTCGAAGTCGA
The DNA here is from genome assembly GCA_014737485.1 of Bombus picipes. Taxonomy (NCBI): domain Eukaryota; kingdom Metazoa; phylum Arthropoda; class Insecta; order Hymenoptera; family Apidae; genus Bombus; species Bombus picipes. The sequence goes on from JACXIP010000022.1 coordinate 1,833,556, forward strand.
ACAGAGCTTGCAGAGAACACGGTGAGCGATAGGAAACAAGCTTTCCAGGAGAAAAAGCAAGCTTATGCGTTAACGCAAGTGGAAATTTACGAAAAAGAACAAGGTATTCTTGGAAAAGCGTGCAACTGTGCCACCTGTTAGTTGCAAAGGAGACTGAAAATTCCATTCGTTTAGATAGATGGCACAGACGAAAACCAAGAAAAACGATTAATTAAATCTCATTGGAACTTGTATTTCTCTCTATTGACTGTACAGTTGTGACATCATATTCTAGCATTATCAATAAACTATGTAGCGAGGGAAGTTGCAATTAAATTCCACGCTGCAATTCCATTCTCATTGCTGCGTGGAACATTGCCAAATGGGAGACCAAGATTCTTCAATTTTGCCAGGAGCAGCCTTCAACCGCGTTAACAACAATATGAATTCGCATGAAAATCCAGATACACCTGTAGCAGATGGCAAATGAACGAGGATGACTCGCACCGAAAAGATTTTTCTTTTGCGCACTAAACGGCCTGAAGCTTTTCCTCCTACGTCAACAATATATTTGGTCTACTATTTCGATACTATACACGTGCTATATATTTGGTAGTATGTGTACTATATGCGGAAAAAATCAACATCGACAGAGAAACACTGGAACTGTTGCAGCAAAGGAAGGATCCTTCCTTGCGATGCTGACACCTTGTTCCCTAGAAATTCGATACAGCGTAGAAACCTCGACCCTTTTCCCATGACGACGCAGCAACCTCCTAACGTGATCATCGTCCTCGATTCGAGGCTCGTCCCGCCACCCCTTTTCCACACATCCCAGCGACGTCTCGCGTTGAAAGACTTCCTCCTCGAGCTTCCTGCTGCTCTGCTTCATATGTGGAGGGCTGCGTGTCCCCAAGTCACATGTCCTCTCTCATGCGTGTGACACGCGCGTGCCTTGGGCGTGCCCAGATCCCATTACACGCGATGATCGTTACTTTTTTTTCTTTCCTGGCGAGATACGATGTCGAGCGCGTTGGAATCTCGTGACTGGGTTCTGTCGTCCCCGTTCGTCCCTTTTTCATTTATTTTTCTTCGAGTTATTTGTTTTAAGTTTTTTCAATTTTAAGTTTCTTTCGTTTTCTAAGGAAATTGTCTGACATGCTGTTACAATGAACAATTTAAATACTTCGCTCGAGTGTTCGGTAAAAAGTATGATTCTCGCGCGTTTATAGAAAATTTGGTTTATAGAAAATTTCAGGAAAAATGCGCAAGACTCACATAATACTGCGAAGATGTACGAGATATGCAGGACGATAGTATTTGTTATATTCGGTAGGCAAAACAAATTCCTATCTACGTTTCGTCTTTTAAATCGCCGTATTCGCAGAAATATGAATCCGTAAAATAAATATCCGCACTTGGATCATGAAATTAAACACTTATCTGTATAAATATCTTATCTTGCTGTGGTCATGAAACTTGTAACAACAAGAGGTTGCTTCCTCTTGCTTCTACAAGCAAATTATTTTTGTTCCGCAAGCAGATTATTATTGCTATAGTGAAATTTCACGAGTCACGAGTTATCGTCAGCGTTGCAAAATTCACACTGTCGCTCCATTAAACACGCGTTATTTTCAACTGCTCTAAGTACGGGGCATTTTAAATTTCAGATTAGAAAACGTTCTAAAATTGAAATCAATAATTACAGTACATAAAAATAATAGTTTTAACTTATTAACTATGAAAGAAAGAATAGGGAATTATGAAAGAAAGTAAGAAGTATGTTTTTCATGCGGACATAGAATGTCGGCAGCTATATAGCTAGGTGTAATTCCTTAAGAAATTTTCTACATTTGGGGAGGTCTACGTCCTTGGGGGGGTGGAGCAATAGACACTTTTGCAAAGGACTTCTTTCGTGCTTCTGTCGAGCTTTTGTCGTCCTGTTTCTTAGAACTCGATAATTAGTACTGCTTTAATATCTTTTATGAACTCTCAATATTATATATCAGTGTACTATATACAATTAGTAATAGTAGTAAGTTACAGCTAATAATATGAATTCACATGAAAATCCTGATACACCTGTAGCAGATGGCAAATGAACGAGGATGAGTCACACCGAAAAGATTTTTCTTTTGCACACTAAACGGCCTGAAACTTTTCCTCCTACGTCAACAATATATTTGGTCTACTATTTCGATACTATACACGTGCTATATGTTTGGTAGTATGTGTACTATTTTATTTTTAACTGCTCTAAGTACAGGGCATTTTAAATTTCAGATTAGAAAACGTTCTAAAGGAAAATCTCAGTTGAAAAAGTCTCTCCTCTCGGAAAGACGCGATGTTTCTCGAGAAAATGAAATTGCCAGAGGATTTTCAGTCGTCGTCGTTGCTAGTAGCAACACACAAGTAGCTGATGCGATGTTAAAACTCGCTAGAAAGACATGGTGTTTTTTCCAACGAGCCAGTTCCTCGAAATCCTCCTTCCTTCGCTGAGACTCTGATAAAAAAGGTCACGTGGAAGGTCTTTTTCCGTATTGTCCATAGCCAACCCTGTTCGAGGATGTTTTTACTTGCGCGCCCTTTCCAAGCAACCCCTCTGCAAGCTACCCCCTGTTGGCGATGTTTCTCTGCTCCAAAAATATCTTAAATAGCACGTAGACACCGCAACGTTCAGCTCGACTGCTCACTCTATCTTACTATCGAGGACAAAATCGCAAGATATTCGAACGATAATCGACCACGAAACGAAAAGTTTGGAAAGTTATTTAAAAAGTATCTTCCACGTGTTTTTTAACCGTCACACAAATATCTCGCGCGTCGTAAGACTCGCCGATCAACTCGATTTTTCTCCATCCTCAGTCGTTCGTATTTCCAAGATAAACAAGTTACTTCCTTCCCGCTATGTCGGTGCGATACAAGCGCCAGTTGCGTCCTATTTCCCAGGACAATTCATCCATTCCACCTCCTCCAGCTCCGTGTTTCCTGGCTACCTAAGTAGATCAGTCGAACTAAAGGGAAGCTTCGACGCTGCCGGACGTCTCCTCCTGCTCCCAGCAATTGTAACGCGCGTCGTAGACAAACGTCCGTGTAAATGCCCGGCTCGTCGCTCGAGCTGCGCGTCCGATCGCCAATTTCGACGCGAACCATCTGCAAACGAACGTGACGATTGGAAGAAAATCGACGTCCCTTCGCAAGGATACTCGGAATGTTTTAGAGGTTTGAAGCAATGGCGCTCAACAGAGCGATAAATAGATCGAGCATTAGAGGGCCATTCGTTGGCCACGCCCGGCATTTGAAAAACCTTCCTCGTGTCGTATACTTGCCTGGCCGCTAATTAGGAGAATCTATTCAGTTGTTCCCCTTGGGGTGACGCCTTACGTCCCTGCGGCAACTTTCTATGCATTCTAATAGGACCGGAATATAATAGTCGTTCCACGAATGGCTGCGCTCCGCCGGCTCATGAATATGTCATGAAGAAGCCCGGTGTCGTTTTATTGCCGACAGAAATAATAAAACGGAGGATGAGGGCGACGTGAATTTCAATATCAGGGAATTTAGGTCGACAATGCCGCCGCTTGTTGCGAGTAATTACGACCGTCCGTAGTTGGCGATATTTATCGGCTAATATCTTGTCTTTATGGCGTTAGTTGAGTTGAAATTCTCAGGGCTTAATATACCAGGATTAATATATCGTAGGGATTTAAAGAAGTTAGTCCGTGCAATGGCAGTAATTAGTAAACAGGTGGATCTTGACGTTTGGTGAGGAAGAAATCGGTAATGTAAATTGAACAGACTGTGACAGGGGATGTGTATGTTTTTTAAAAAATGCTAAAATTATAGTTTAGAGAAGTTCATTTATCGATGACAGGGAGTGTGTATGTTTTTTGAAAAATACTGAAATTGTAGTTTAGAAAAGTTCGTTTAACGATGTTTTACGATATAAAAACGGAAGTTGATGGTGTGTAATTTCGAAAGATGCGAGCGACAAGAATTGTCTTCTTTCGAAACGCGGCTACAGGCTTTGTTTTATTTAAGACACCAGTTTTCATGAAACATCTGTCTTTTAAATGATTCAAATGTCGTAATGAGAGTGGACTATATTTGTCGTTTAAATGTTTGTTAAGTTATTGAAAGTAATGCAATTATTTTCGTTAAATCGGACTTTAAAACCATTCATTATCGAGAGAACATGTATAATGAACAGGTAAACGATTTGAGAGTATCTCAAAATCGTTCTACCCAACTTCTGACATCCTAATTCTTAGGTCACGCCTCGGTCGAAAATTCACAGATCTACAAGGTTACGTTGGTTCGGGGGTTGTTTTGACCACTTTAAGAGTATATGCTCTTAGTAGAACACGTTACGCTCTAAACTCGAATTTCATGCGTCCAACGTTAACGAAATCTTTACTCGGCTTAACAACAATTTTTCTACCTTTCATATAGCTTTTTTAGAAAGAGATATTTATTTTTCGAACGGTAAACAGTATAACGGTATAACAGCAAAAGATAAAATAAATTAGTTTTAAATTAGGAAATATTATAGTGTTAATTTTAGTGTATAAAATGTAATAGAAAATTCTCTTGTATAATAATTTACTATATAATCATTAAGTGATACGTATTTATACGACTTAGATCACTTTCATATGTGTTTGCCATAGCTATATCAAATACCATAATTTCACTGAAAAGTGCAAGACCCTACTATCTTTAAAAATCAAAATCCTCCCAAATCCGGTTGCACCAAGTTACTTCTGTTGCTTCTGCAACATGCAAAATTATTTCTCTTTACTTAGACCACTTTGACAATTGCATATGTGTTTGCCATACCTATATCAAATACTATAATTTTACTAAAAAGTGCAAGACCCTACTATCTTTAAGAACTAAAATCCTTCTAAGTCCAATTTAACCGAGTCGCTTACTATGCTTCCTACAACATGCGAAATTAATTCTCTAAACAAAAAACATATAACTTAGACCAGTTTGACAATCATATATGTGTTTGCCATACCTACATCAAATACCAAAATTTTGATAAAAAGTGCAAGATCCTAACATCTATGAGATCCACTTCACTTCCAACAAGTTACCTGACTATGCAACGTGCAAGATTAGTTCTCCAAACAAAAAACATACAACTTAGACCAGTTTGACAATCGCATATGTATTTGCCATTCCTACATCAAATACCATAATTTTACTAAAAAGTGCAAGACCCTACTATCTTTAAAAATCAAAATCCTCCCAAGTCCGGTTGCACCAAGTTACTTACTTGCTTCTGCAACATGCAAAATTAATTCTCTTTACTTAGACCACTTTGACAATCGCGTATGTGTTTGCCATTGTATATCAAATACTATAATTCTACTAGAAATGCAGAATCCTAGCATCTGTGAGCATCAAAATCCTTCTAGATCCACATCACTCCCATCAAGTCACTTGCTTGTTCCCTGCAACATGCAAAATTAATTCTCTTTACTTAGCCCACTTTGACGATCGCATATGTGTTTCCCATACCTACATCAAGTACTATAATTTTCCTAAAAAGTGCAACACTCTACTACCTTTAAGAACCAAAATCCTTCTAAATGCGCTTCCACCAAGTCGCTCAGCATGCTTCCTGCGACGTGGAAAATTAATCGTCGATGTGCAATTAGCATTGCGAGAGCGCGATGACGGTGAGCCCTACGGCGAGCGTTTTGCTCGCAGCGATTCGAGTGGCGCTTCTTAGCATCGCCTAAGGCCCTAATACCGAGGTGGTTGAATTTGACCGTGGGCAAGGATGTTTCTCACGCTCGATTCCTCGAGGAGGAACCAGTCTGTCGGTCGATGCGAGTCGGAGACCCGCAGGGGTCGTGGGAGGGTTCGAACCTTTGGTCCCTCCCGCCTATCTCTCCCCTTCGCTGCAACGAGCGTCGTGGACCTTTGAACTCGTGGAATTTCGCGTCTGGCTGCGGCTCGTCGATAATTTCCAATGGACTTGGCCGACCGCCACGTGGCTGCACAGTGCCGCGGCCAGCCAACCGCCGGGGATGCTATTATTTCTCGTTTACGACCATGCCATGACGAGATACGTAGACGTGCGGATGGAAAAGTGCGACAAGAATAGGCACCGCGGCGAGGGTACGTACCTCGACCGGATCTGTCCTCTTTATTCGAAGAAACGAGGATTCTTCTGTGCACCGGCTTCCTTCCTATCTCGTTTCTTTTTGCGCCGTTCTTGGAAAGAAGAGGCAAATTCCCGAGGAGTGTGCGTCGTCCACGAGGGCGGCTCGTGGGAACCGCAGCGGCTCCGAGCCCCGTGAGAAAGCGGCCCCGGAGAGAGATCGCTTCTTCTCAGGGTTACTAGGGAATCAGTCGATGCGAGAAAGTTTCTTCACGGAGGAGGTGAGGAAGGAAAGGGCGACGGGGCGAAGGTGGGAAGGTGGGAAGGTCCTCGGCAAACGAGATGTCGTAAAAAAAGTGGCGAGTTGTGCCGCGTACAGAGTCGCAGCCATCTCGGAAACGGCGCATACGCGGGAAAATACGGGAAAAATGAAAAGGACAGACACGTGCTGCTAAAGCGATCGTTGGAAGTTAACGAGCAGATTGCAGGAACTTGGAAATCTCGAATGAGTCTGCTTAGATCGATGGTACGACAGCTGCGAAAATATCCCAACGCATGGTGACCTTATATTACGCGATGTATTGATATATTACGATATATTCGAGTAGGTGGTAAAGATCGATTAGCCTAGCGTTAAATATACAACGACAGAGATAGAAAATAAATAACGTTGAAGCTGAATGCGCGATAAGCGAAATTGCTCGTTCGTGTTTGATAGACAAAATCGATTGAAGAATGGCAAAATGAAACGGATGGTAGAACTTGTCAAAGTTAATGGCTGCAGGGGAAATAATTTTGACGAAGTAATTCAATTTTCAGTTGTACATAGAATGGGGTGAAAATAAAACGAGGAAATCGTAGTTTATAGTCGTCTTTCTTTTTTAGTATTTTTTCACACAAAATTATAAAATTATTTACAAATGTGAAATATAAACGTAAATACGGTTGCGCTTCCTCGGGCTAATAATTCAAGGGAGAACTCGACGAACGCGTATAAATCGTACGCCGAGGGCTGTGATAAACGTGATGTAACACCAATCGATTAAATGGAATAGCAACGCAATAAAAGGCGAACGAATCGTTTATCAAAGAAGCAATGCTTCGACGAGACGACGAAAATGCAATGCGGACGCAACGACGCGGAAAATCCGCAGGAAGCGGAGAGCGGCGGGAAAATCGAATCGAAATTTACTTAAACAGAAAATCGTAAAACACAACTGGCATTGTACGGAGTATTTACTTTGCGCTGTAAAGCGGCTGATCTCGATAGCAGAACAACGAAACGCGCACGTCGGAAATAATTGAAAAAATTGGAAATTAAAAATTTCAATTCCAGGGTACAAACGAAGCGCGGAAAATTGAAAAATTTGTATCTGACCGAGTGTCGTTTCCAGCGAACAATCGAGGAATTACGCAACGATGTTATAAACTTTAACATGCAATTTTCCCTTCGTCTTCTCAGCCTCGTTTTTCAAGCTGCCGCGATCTCTTCATCTTCCAACAGATCCACCGTGTCTTTGCAAGATTCGAGGCCGAAAAAATACAAGTTCGCCGCGTGACGCGAAGAGATACATAAAATATACGAACTATAGTACTTTCTGCGATACGCAGCAGGTAAAACAATCTTCTGCCGAGTCTCTGCTTTCTCAACTATGTTCTCAAAGATACTATGTTCTCAAACATCCGCAGTCTTTCGTTCCGATAAGCTCGCAGCCCAAAAAAATATTCGCGCTCTCATACTCGCAGGCTGGTCAGCAAATTATCGCGCGAGATGGTGTAACCTGGTTTTTTCTAGCGTTTGAGAAATCTCCTCGAGCCTCCTGGCAGCTTGTTATCTCTGAGAAAACCAAGCCGCCCCTTCGTGCCTCGCTTCTCACGCTCGGCACGCTCGCGTCTCGCGTTATCTGTGTGCAGGTAGAGGCCCTTCTCTCCTGGTAATCTTCGCCGGGACATCTGGCTCGCTTTTTTCTACGAATTCCTGCGAGGGCCAGTTGGCCGGCTAAAAATTCTCGCTAAAAAATTCGCAGCTTTTCGCAGCCTCTTCCGTCAGCCGGGTTTCCTCTGCGGCCGGCTAACCCTAAACTACTAGGAGTCTGCTCGTGAAACACGACGCTGGCGCGAAGAATGTGAGAAGAAAAAGGCGCTCGTTATCTCCGCTGTGTTCGTATAAACCGAGCTGGCCTGTGCGTCGCGGCGAACAGCAACCCGTTGATGAATATTCCAGCGGGGTTCCTTTGGAAAAAGATCGTTGCTGGAAGATCCGAGCCTCGTGCTGTTCTGCGTGCTCGATTCCCACGGGCCGTGAGAACCACGATTCCGTGGTCTATGCGTTCTTCTCGCGCGTGATAGAGGAACATGAGCGAAAAAGAGCCTTCGTCTGGCAAACGGTGATCACGCGTGAAGCGATCGTCCGAGTGGATCGGACGCCGCTCCAAGGAACACGCCAAGGGCGCGACGATTGGCGAAAATCGCTTCTTTTCTCGGGAAACGTAGCGTAGAATCACGGTGCAATCTCCTCTTCTAAATAGTTTTCAATTATGCTATTTATCATATTATTATGCTGTTAGTCATTAATGAGCAACATCGGTTTAATTGATTCTTGGCTCTTGTCTAAATCTGAGCGAATGAGAACATTGAGTTGTGTTGAGTTGATACAACTAACAAGTGGCATGCACAGATGGTTGTTGTTCAGGAATTTAGAGAAACTTGTCTCTCGGCAGCTTTTCAGCGTTTTCTACAGACACTGAAAGTGAAAGACACGTTACGAACCGAGTGATTCATACGAGCTTTATCTATAATTCTCGACCAAGTAGTTTCATTACTTTCCTTGCATGCTTTATATATAATTTTACGACTTTTTAATACTTTAGCTTTGGTATTTCTACATTTCTTTTCTACATTTCGAACGTGTACGTTTCCGAAGCGTAGACGCTGTCAGAGTACAAATAGCAAAAGCACAGACACTGAGGCATCGCGATAAGAAACAAAGCGAAGTTGAAGCTGTAGGTTTCAAGTTTGAATTTCAAGTACGAAAACGTTAAACTTGGTAGCTGAACGTAGACCATTAATTATGTTCGAGGATTCTTGACAAATTTTCAAGCTCGATTTTCTCGAAAAGCAAACGGCTCTTCCTTTCGAGCTGCCACTTTTTATCCTCGTTGGCAATTTGCTCGAGTCCGGTTCCTTCTCACGATTATCGGAGAAGCATGCGCGACGAGAAAGTGCACCGAAATTCAGGATCACGAAGCAGCGATACGTCGAAACGCTGCGTCGCAGTTTTTTTCCAGTCGCTTTTTTCTTTCTCTTTTTTTTCTGCGCGGCACGTGCTGCCGTGTCGCGCGGCAAACACGAGGAATGTCGGGATTAATAAAGGACGGGACGCGTTCGCCGACTCCGGACAAGTCATTCCCGAAGGCTGTCACGCTCCGCACGAAGCGTGAGAACGAAAATGCACGGCTCGAATCGACATTATTCTCACGTTCATCAGAGCAGCATGAACGAGACGGGAGCGAGTTGGACGCGAAATTCGAAAGCACGCTGCACGCGGTCCTGTGCAAGTCCCTGGCGCGCGATCATCGAAAATTTACGTCGCCAACGCGAAGGATGTTCCCTTTTGAGAAACAAAATACGCCGGATGATAATCGATATCGCGTTAACGAGATGGGAAAATCTTGTCCGGTCCGAGGGATTTTGGATTTGCAAAAGTGAAATTTGTTCGTTAATATTGTTTTTAGCAATGTACGAAAGCAACGATAAATATGATGTTTTAATAACCCGTTAATTAATTAAATTTGAATACGTCAGGGAATAGAACGACCTATGAGTTTATCGTAATACTTGAAGCTTCCATTTTCATAGAAATAATCGCGAACTTAATTTTACTATCTGCGATAACAACACAATTGTCGTTCCCATGTCACAGATTTAAAAAACACACACACAAACAAGTCACAGACAAAAATTTGCATTTGCCCCGCACGCGTCTAAATTGTCAAATAAATCATCCGCGTTTCGGAGATAGCAATTTACCAGAATATCATTTGCCCATCTATCTCGGCATATTTCCATTAAAATTGCCGCAATTTCGCGTCTACGATCGCGAAACCTAAATCCGGTCAGAAATTCCCTATTAGCCCGCAGTAATTAATTTCCACTCTGGCGAGCAGAAAACCTAACGGCCGAGCAACGATTATGTTAACGGGTTAAATAACGCGCGAAACACCTAACACCGGAGAGAAACCTCGGCATAAAAAGCTAGATAGAACGACTTAGAAAGGCCTGCTGCGCGGTTCTAGTCTCCTGGCAGGTTTATGGCCGAAAACGTAATATCGCGATCGATGAATTATTTTCATATTATAACTCCATCAATCTCGTGTTCACTAGCGCGATGTATCTCTACCGTTTATTACATCTGGTCGGCGACATCCTTCTTGCGACGTCCGTGCACGTACATTTCGTCCAGAAATTTACCATCTGGGGCCACCTGTTTTCCTGATTCTTGTTTACAGCGGCTGGCAATTTCGTAGGGCAACAGCCAACCGTGCAACGTTTACAATAGTTACACGAGTCCTGTCGAACGACATACGCTTACAATATGGGCGGACTTAGAATTCGACTGAGAAATTTATGCGACGCTTTATAAAAGTCGGACAGGCTTGGCGCCTTTTCCGAACACTTCCATCTCTGTTCTAATACCCTGCTGCTTCGACACGCTCGAATGATTTCGGGGAAATCTTTGCCGCGTGCCAGCCACGCTCCGCGAACCCGGAGCCTTGGATTTCGGGGTCCTCGACGTCCCGTGATCTGGCCCAAAGCGACTTCTTCGCCTTACCTGCTCCCCTAATCGCCGCGCTATAGAATATTGACTTTTGACTGTCAATGACACCGATCGTCATCGACTTTAATCGATGCTTCCTACCACCGGCTGACGCCGCATTCTTTCACACGCGCGGCAACCATCGGTGTCCTTCGAACGTGAAAGAGAATTTCCTTCTACACTCGCGTGCAACTTGACGACGAGCTCGTTTCAACGTGATATGCACGCGTTTCCAAATACCGCGCGTCTCGTTGCGCGTCGTAACAAGTAGCCGAAGTCGCCTGTTAAACTCGTGAAACGCGCTTACGAAGGAAATCATCGAAGATGGCAAAAGGCTACCAGGTGCGTAGCTCGAGGCCGTTCGAAACTCATGGGCGGAGCAGCAGTGGCAGCTGTCGACCGTGGCAAGTAAAGGAAAGCCGGTTTAACCCAGGCGAAAGATTCAGGCACCTGCGCTGCCTATCCTCCAAGCTCTCCTGTTCGCCTGGTCAAAATGGTACCAGATTCTCCACAAGTGTTAACCCTTTCGCCAGCCGACGAACCCAGAAAGAAGGTCGACTTGTTCGCTCGGCGGCAGGTGCGGCGATGACTTTCTCGCACGAAAGTGAAAGAGACAGACAACGACCGAGACAGGCCGAGGGATAAGCGGAACGAGGAAAGTCGCTCGTGCTCGGCACATCTCGGGGATCTCATGGCAGCCTGGTCGGTGATCGTCGAAAATTAACCCTTTCTCTGACGCGGAAACCGCGCTCGTGGCAACGACGAAGGAACCAGCTGGCGGATTCTGCGAGCCTGGTACTGGGTCTTCGATTAATTCGTGTTTACAACGTTCTTCACGCCTTCCCGCGAACTTTAACGGGCCATTAACGCACGCCGATCGACGTTTCCTAATGTCACGTGACTCGTCTTCATCCGCGCGCCTGTAAATCCGGTTCGTTCCTTTTTTTCTTGCCCTTTCTGACCGACGCGCCCCGACACCGTGTCCTCCCCTCGAGATCATGCGATCCTGTTACCTGGAGGATATAAAATTTCCGTTAGCGTGATTTTCAAAGACCGTGGCGGACGGGCGCGACTACGAAGGATTCGCGGGTTATTTTGTTCTTGCTCTTTGCTACCCTGGTAGCCATCCGAGTAGCTGCAACAAAGATGGCGAGCGTTAAGTCACGCGTTAGCGAAAATAATCCCACACTTCGCACACGTCTTTTTGTGCAGCGTACATAATGTACGACTTTGCGTCATAATTTGCAAAATTTTCTTCTTGCCATGCGCACCTACCGTAACGCGAAATTCGCGTACTTTGACTTGACATTTTGTCACAGGAAGAGCGTATTTAATATCGATACGTGGTATGTAAAAGACTTTTTCGTGCGACTGGCGCGTGTTAGGACAAGTTGGCATGTTGTAAGTCGTAAAATACACGCGAAGATGTATCGCAATTGTTGGAAGATTATTTAGGAATATAATCATCGAAATTGATCCTGTTTGGTATTTAGCTGCTCGCGTGTTAGTAACGTGCACGTGTCGATGGAAAGTAACTTGAGAATGTTTGGTACGAAAGCGTAGACAGATATCTGTGTGGCAGCTTTGTGGGTCGTAGACGAGTCTCGAAATTGACGCAGGCGGTCTAGCAATTTCAGGCGCTTCCTTCGCGTTTCTAAGATCCTGATACTAAATATTCTGTTAATTTATATTTAGAACGTTTTTGAATGTTAAAATCATTAGCTGGCTATGAGTGCTGCCAATAAAACTGGAAAATTGATCGAACGTGATCGAAGCTTCTCCCCCATTTCTCACATTAAAGTGCGGACGTATAACAATATAAATATGTCTTTGCGATATCGAGATCGAAGCAGAGAAATTGTTCTAACTCTACAGGGTAGCAGAACACCTTTTTAGCAAATAACGAAAAGCCTGAATTTTCAATTTATAATTATATAAATATAACGATATAAAATGTCTACAATACTGGTAAGGTAGATCCCATAGATACGGCACGTCTATGTGAAAACGTAGTCTATGCCACGCAGCTTGTCTAGGATTCTGGATTATATGGTCTCCTAGTCTCCAAGCGTATCTAGGTAGTGAGATTCTCTTCACTACTCTTCTTTCTTGCTGCATGCGTGCATCATGCTTGAGCGTGTAACTAGAAGGAGACGTAAAACGACGTAAAAATCATCGTTATCAAAATTTGCTATTAAATATTCCTCTGTTGGAATTTATTTTCTCGCGGAACTCACCCTGAGACCACCAAAATCCGATTTTTTATCATGTTTTATTACATTGTTGTTAGTCATTTCTTTGTACAAACACGATTTATATATATCTGTGTGTGTGTGTGTGTGTGTGTGTAATATTCTGAAAATTCATGTATCCAATGTAGAAATGTAACATTGTTCAAAATTATTAGTCGAGCAACATTCAGAGCCGATTTTTAATATTTAAAAATTGACTCGAATCGTTCAGATGGTATAAGTGGACAGCGATTTTCCACTTTTCCTTTCTTTTATTTGCTTCAGTTACAGTTAATTCTTTTGAGCAGTAGATCAGACACGTGGACGTGCCTTCCGTGAGAAGGAATAGATTAAATTAGATAATTATTATTAAAAGCGCTGTTATATCTTTTCTTTTGTTTTCCTTAACCGATAGACACAATCAAACGAAGAACATGGATATTGTAAAATTTGCGCTTTAAACGATAATAATTTCAATGCTTCTAGGGAAATTTAATACTCAAATTTCTAAATATCACGTATAATATTTGGCATGAATTTTTAACCATTCAAAATTAAACTCCTTCGTTCGTCGCGTAAAATAGAAAAACGATGGAACTTGAGTGGCACGATTCGCGCGTGCCCGCAGCTTTCTAAGGACACCTGCAACTTCCTCCAGGATCAGGACAAGCCAGGACCTAGCTCCACGCGTCTTATGGTGCCCTAGCACACTTGTTTACCAAATTGGTTTCTTTCCACACGAAGGTCAAGCGAAAGGGTAAAAGGGAAGGAAGGTGAATTATACCTGAGCCTCCCGTTCAACTAGCTCCTAATCACAAAAAAAAAAAAAAAAAGAAACGAAAGTGAACTGACTCATTAACCTCCGCAGATAAATAAATAATTCAAAGAAGAAATCAGTTTTTCCAGGTGTCGTACGAAGGATAATTAAGATGGTTAAATATTAATAACCATTATTAATCTAGGTTTTGAAATTTATTTTTATTTTATTTATATTAGTATGAGAAATTTGAGCCCGTGTAAAAATACATATGACTCGATGAGAAATTTAGAAATATGAAGGTTTTAACAGTGCTTTGTATACAGAGACACTTTTAATTTTTTTATAAACTTTGCACGAGGGAAGAATTTTTCATCTAATTAAGATCACGCGAAATGTAATTTTCTCCGCGTTTATAAAAAGAATTATTTGTACGATATAATTGTTGAACTTACCGGATATTAATTTTATTTCCTGCTGTATCGACACTGAGCTTCGTTTCTAATTTCTAATTTCCAATGAAACAGAAGTGCGCGCTTTCTAATGTAGTTAGCAATTTTAATTGAATGAGCGAAGAAGCCAAGCTTCACGCCCTTAATACCTTCGTTCCGCATTCTAGAACGCAACTTCCAAACGCCTTATGCTACCCTATAAGGTCTGTTTACCAGTTTCATTTCTTTAAATGGGCGTGAAACTATAAATTATGAGGTTCGGCTGGCTACCTGCCAGACCCTCCTTCGTAGATTTTAGGCTTTCGACGCTTCTCTGTATCATGTTTCCCTGTTAGGCAAGTCGCCAGTAGTGAGATTTCTTGTGGACAGTACCGTAAGTGGCAAACGTTGGATCCTTAGCAAACAGAAAAAGCTACACTGACTTGAAATTATTTTCGAAATTCCATTTGTTTCGATCTTGAGCGCACAATGATCAGAATGCATGGCGGAAATGTTTATTATTTGCGCCGATATGCTCGAAATTCATCAGCAAGAGAATTTGTAAAAGAACAGGTAATTAGTTGTAGAGAAAACTGAACGTGCCAGTTCGTTTACGTTTGCAACCACCGTAAAAGCAGCAAGCAGCGTCTCTTCGTTTCGTAAGGGAAGACTGAAAATTTCTTTTTTTTTTTATTTATTTATTTAGTTGTTTACATTCACAATTTGTCCGATTTGGACATTTGGTAGAATTAAATATCGAAAATGGAAGAAAGTTTAATCGAATAATTACCAGAATGAAACGACGAACGAGATCTTCCATAATCGATGAAAGAACAACGACGCGCGTTGCACGTAACGATGCGCCCAAAAGCAGAAACTTCCAGCTACGTTATGCTACCCTGCTGTTTGAATTCTGTTTAGTGATCATTTCCTTAAATGGAGAGCCCTGCAGGTTCGGAAGGGGATCCCAAATGCCTAGGGCGAACTTTCTTCCTCATGATCTCCTAATCCCCGAGACTAACAAACCAGCGAGACACGTCCTTCAAGGATCTTCGCGAACGTACTTGATAAAAATTTCTTTTTTTAAAATACCAAACCGGTTTCTTGTTTACGTCCTGGGACACGCGTTGCAAGGAGAACAGGTGTCCGTGCGTGGAGAAACCTGTTCTGCCTAGTGTACGGCGCACTCTGAATACGAATGAATGGCTCTCACGAAGGCAGGTCGATGAATCTTTTTGGAAATAATTGAATATTTCTGCTGTTCGTTAGCGGAGCGAATCGTTGCTTGGACATTGTTTTTAGTTAGTGAACTAAACTGGATCGAAGGAAGCGAGGTAGAATCTTCATTGTCAGAGCACTGAACGCTGTCTATTAAGGAATATCTATTATATCTTTGTAGTGGTAATATTAGAGTTAATTTCGAGGTGGATGACTTTTGGACGATTGCCATGTCGCAACGTCGAATAGAAGAACTTGCTCCACGTGATGTACTTCGTTTTGCATTTCCTAACAGTTCTGAGAACTTTGGTCGAGTGGCAGCTACTCGTTGGATTCAACAGAAACTTCTTTTTGGTCCATTGTTCATAGCGAGATTGATCTGAGCTTAAAATGAAGTCGAAATAGAACACGCGTTTATACAAACCTTCTTCATTACTTTTCATTGCTTCTGTTCACTTGTGAAGTGTCTGCCACGTGTTATGAGACGCTATGTATATGTGTATAAGTATACAATACGCAAATTTCATTTGAGGTCAAGATAAATAATGACGATTTGAAAGTTTTCATTGTTCTTGTACCTTCTATCTACTCCTGAAGTGGCTGCCGCGTTTTATGAAACATCTCGCATGCAAACTACAGGCGCGGTCAAATTTTATTTAAAATAAGAATGAAGAATGACAATTTCAAATAAGGAATCGACAGCATGAACAAGTCAAACAGGACGCGTGAATATATGAAAACGTTTTTCATTGTTCTCGTGCCTCCTATCTACCGCTGAAGCCGTGCCGTGTGTTATGGAACACCCTGTACACGTAAACATGTAGCGAAAAGCGGAACCCGCGAGGGGGTGGGTTCGCGCCACGAGCTCAGACAGCCGTCGACTTTCTGCGACTTCATGCAGTCCTGGTGCGACAAGCGCCACGCGCCTTCGTTGTTTTCCCACGAGCCCTTGTCGAGTTCTCACGCGAGCACGCTCCTGCTTCCGACGTCTCCTCTCCTATTTGCACGTGTCCGCGGAACCCGTCCGAAAAATGAAAAAAGAGAAACCAGGCAACCAGACATACAGACGATCACGGAGAAAGGGAACAAAAAGCGAAACGAAGGAGAGACGATCGTCGCCCTTTGCAACGACTTTCTCGAGTCGGATGAAACCCTGGCAAACCCGGTGCTGCGATTCTCGCGTCTCCGAATAGACTCTCCCACGGTGCGATCCCGTGGGAACGATTTAATTGGCCGAAGAAGCAAGCGATCCTCGTTCTCGCCGCGCGACCTCGTTCCGAGAGGATACCTTCTTTATCTCTTCTTCGTCTTGTTGCCGTTTTTCGTTTCCCTTCCCTGGCCCTTCCAGCTTGGCCTCGTTAACTATTAAGGTCGCTGCGTAAATTCTGTCCCGAGTATCTCGTAGATGTTTCTCCAGCGACTCTCAGGACGTCGATGCGTACGTGTGCATATTGTCAATGCCTTGGTATTCCTACCGCGTTAATCTGCGCGTAAGGTGTGTAAAGGGACCATCTGGAGTATTGGACGTATATCGCCGGTATAAAACTGGCAATTTTTCACCCGAGAATCTTGAAATACGTATTGACAATACAGCTCATTAAGCTACGTACTAATAGACGTGTATTGGGTTGTCCCGAAAGATTCTTTCGCTTTATGAGGACATAATAGACACACGGTATATAAATTCAGTAAAACGATATAAAAGAAAAATGCTGCGCGTCTATTATTTCCTTATGAAAGGAAAGAAACTTTTGGGACAAGCTAAATATATCGCTGGTCGATGGAACCTTTTACAAATTCACATTTCGTTTGGGTCGCGAATTTCTATGCATGTAAATTTCAAACTGCGAAGGTGCGTAGAATGCGTATAACGTGTAAAAATATTCAAATTCAAAGTATAGTATTCGTTGTAATATTTGGTGGGTAAAATAGATCCCTACTCAGCTCTCATATCTTCTTTCGATTCTTTGATGCTTTGGTTCGGAGAAATAGGAATTTGCATGAATATCAGTACCCTGCCTTGTGTCTGTTTTACGAGAACTTTTCTTCTGTCGCGCCTTTACAATCTCAAAATTAATTTACTCTTAACGACTACGGTGAAAGGATCGCGTCAATTGTAGCACGGCATGAAAACACCATAGCAATTCGTTTTAGCGCGTTCATCGTTCTCTTATTTTGGGTATCAACGCGATAACCCAATAACAATGTTATAGCGGTCTTGAAATCCTCCAACCCTTCGTTTCGAGTTTCGACCTGACGCTGGAATCCTTGGGAATGGAACTCGCTCGATCGTAAAGCTCCACCCTTATCGAGATTGCTTCTCATGACTTGTAATTGGACCAGACGTGGATTCTATTGATTAAGGCAGAATATCTGTGGAATATATTTACAAGACCGATAAGGAGCGATAGGAAGTTGGTAAATAGCATATCTGTATGTATAATGAAATTTCCCGCAAGACCAGCAGAAACGTGGAAGATTCGACATTTTCTCTAACTTAGTAATACCAAGAATTCGTACGTACAAGTCTGGCAAGAAATAATTTAAATGTTTTAGCGAAACCTGACCTCTTTTTTAGAGAATCTTCCACTCTGCTCGCATTGATAAGCGCATAATTGCTGGGACATGCAATTGCTGCGACCTTAAAACCTTGCCAAAAGAAAAAGAGAGGAAAGAAAAATCTGAGATTTTGCTATCGACAGACTTTCGTTCTTCGTACGCCGTCTGAACCCGACGCGCGCCCTTTGAACTTGAGGTTCGCCATTCGAAAGGACGATCACGCTCGACACGTGACAAAAATGTCAAGGATGATCTGGTCGGCTCGCCGCGTCTCGCATACTTTCTCACGTGTCTGGTGCATGATTCCCGAACGAGACACGGCCGATTCCCACAGGCTAGCTGGTCGAAAGCGTGAGACAAGTTCGTCCCTGGAAGCAGCGGACCGATCTGCTTCGGTAGTAGGCGTTCAGGTCTGGAAAAGAGTTGGGCGCGCGTCGTTTCTTCTTCCTCGTCTCGCACGATCTCAACGCCAAGGAACTTCCCACGGGACACCGTTCCCAGGGAGTTGCCGGCCAACCGAGAAACGCTGTTCCCATGATCGTGGGAATTCGAGCGACTTCAGGGGAAACAGATTCCCAGATCGACTAGGAGACCAGAGAAGTCGAGCTGGTCGACGAACGCCCTACCGATTTACCCCTTGCGCGCTTTCCTCGCTCCATCGACCTGCCAACACGCCGCTCCATCCTCGAGGAAGATTTTAGCCAGTTAACCGCGGAATTTTGTTTAAAAAATCCCTTACGAGGTGCGTAATTAAAATGAAGCAACGCACGTGCTGTGAACTTTGCGAAAAAGGTTAAGCAGAACGAGGAAAGATTAGATTTTTATTCGATAAAAAATTAACGATTCGTTGTGGACAAAGGTGTTGTCGTTAGAAGCTTGAAAATTGGCAAAAGTAATAAAGCAAAGTACACAAATGGGGATGCATTGAGGAAAATAATCGACTCGGTTTATGAAAAACAGAACCGATATACCGAAGAGGATAATCAAACGATCAAACTGTCTTTTATAAAGTAGATGATAGTTTTGCTGGAAGTATAAGGGAAACAAACCGCTAAATGTCATTTATATTACTTTTCATTATAATTTTTAGTTTAGACCGTCGTATTCTTCCCGTGCCACCTTCTCGCAGCAACGCCATTGATGGACGTTTAGATCAGCTGGGAGAAGAGTCGCTAACGATGTCGCAGGACGACTTGCATCCCTTTGATAGTCACCTGATACAAGAATCACCAAATTCAGCCTCAAGTTCAACATCTTCTCACGGGTTGGTTCTCACAGCAGCGGCCCGACGAGCCGCCAAAATCTCATTATTTTTTGTAGCAAAGCCATGAGAAAACGTGGCATGGGAAAGTGGCGGTTCTATACGTATCGAATGCTCAAACTGTCGGAGTGTGCGGCTCTCTATACGCTTCTCAGGTTTTTGAAATGTGCCGGACAGAAGGAACGCCTTGCCAACCTGAATCTAATTTCGGTTTTATGGCCGTTTTATTAGGTGGCTATCCACACTCTGCCATCGTCTTCTCAGATTACAACTCGATTAAGTCCGAGTATTGGGATACAACATTAACGTACATCACATAACACACAAAATATAACATACAATATGCTCAAATTATGCGTTAACATAAGACTCGTCAAAATGTAGAATTTAAATAAGAGAAACAAATTTTTACTGCACTTCTGTTTCTTCAGTTATGTTCGTCGAAGTATGAACTTACATGGATCGATTATTATTGTTAATTATTTATGTTAATCGCCTTTTCCTTAATCCATTCACGAATCTGAAACCTTTTTTTACACCGCCAATTTTCACTAATTTCAGTTTCTCGTATCATCGAAAATAATTCGTCGATAAATTAATATACCCAAGAAATCAGTATGAAAGCCGCATAAACAAGATAATGGGGAGATGAAGTAATTGAGGCTGCAACTCAAATGCCAACCACCACGATAAATATCATAAATTAATAAATATTATAAATATACATAAATGGTAAAACGTAAACGAAAGTGGAAATAAAAAATTGTATTTCAGCAAAAGAATGATAAAGACACAGTACGTAGAGATCTGTCTATAGGCATTGGCATAGGCAAGCGATACGTATAAAGCGTAATGAAGGTTAGGGTTGATCTAAGCGGTGTGTTTAGAAGCATCCGGCGAACATGTCGAAGTGGTAGTTCTCCTAAACCAGTGGAGCTCGTACTAGGAACGGCCTTGAAATCTCAAGGTTGTTCTGAACCTACCAGACGAGCCTACTACCTGCTACTATAGCGGTATTAACGGGTTTTCTCCGCTCATTTACTTCTACAGTCATCGCCCACCGCATACTACTACTATTACTACTACTACTACTTCTTCATTGATAACTCCGCGTGAATACAAACTTTACTCCGCTCGATATATTTTTTAACGAGCTATATTTATATTTATATAATACAAACTTTATATCAATCAGAGGAAATGCAATTTTGTTACCATGTATATACTCAAACGTAATTTTCAGTCAAACGAAATGCTACTTTTTCGTGATAATTTTTATGCTACTTGTTAAACATGTTTATAGCTTTCAAAGGTAATTTAAATCGAAANATACTATTACTACTTCTTCATTGATAAGTCCGCATGAATACAAACCTTATTCCGCTCGATATATTTTTTAACGAGCTATATTTATATTTATATAATACAAACTTTATATCAATCAGAGGAAATGCAATTTTGTTACCATGTATATACTCAAACGTAATTTTCAGTCAAACGAAATGCTACTTTTTCGTGATAATTTTTACGCTACTTGTTAAACGTATTTACACCTTTCAAAGGTAATTTAAATCGAAAATTTTAAAGTCTCAAACAAAAACGTTATTTAGAATTAATACTATTACTACTTCTTCATTGATAAGTCCGCGTGAATACAAACTTTACTCCGCTCGATATATTTTTTAACGAGCTATATTTATATTTATATAATACAAACTTTATATCAATCAGAGGAAATGCAATTTTGTTACCATACTCAAACGTAATTTTCAGTCAAACGAAATGCTACTTTTTCGTGATAATTTTTACGCTACTTGTTAAACGTATTTACACCTTTCAAAGGTAATTTAAATCGAAAATTTTAAAGTCTCATACAGAAACGTTAATTAGAATTAATTGATTACTTAGAATGAAATGTTCATTTGGAATTAAAATTGAGATAGGTTCGATATCGTAATTTAAAATTTTCAATGCTCAATACCTGTGCAATTTAATTTAATTCTATAAGAAGACGATAAACTCGACAGATAAATGCTATTAGCTATTTAGATTACGCTATTACGTTTTATCAATATCGATACGAAACTATGAAAACAACTAAGGGATAAAACATACTCGTCGTTAAATTATTAAATGATAAATAGCTAAACTTCTTACATCGAATTCAACTTTGCTTCGTTCTTAATCGATACTCGAGATAAAGATTTATGTTGTCTCAAACTATAAGAAAAATATTTCTACGATATGCAAGAGTTCCATATCATAGAAAAGAAGTAAAAATAATGAAGTAACAACGATAAAGTATCTTACATCAAACTCGACTTTATTTCGTTCGTAATTATTACTCGAAATGAAGATTTATAACGCTTCGTGGTATAAGAAACATACTTCTACGATAAGCATATGTTCTACATCGCAACAAAAAGGCAAAAATGACAAAGGATAATGAAATCATTTTTTAAATACGATAGAATAATATTTTGATGAAATTCTTTTTTATTAATATCGTTATATATTATACACTGAATATTCGACGTTGCGAAATTTTTGCTAACAAATAGCAGACCATTGGTCTACTAATCATTTCTTGGAAATATTCATCTGAAAGTTTTATACCAGACAATTATATCAAACTTTGAAAATTATTATTAAAAATAAACATGGATAGCATTGTATAGATATATAGATATGACATACTAACGACATTCCATCGTAGCTTCGTTCACAGTACACAGATCCTTGTTCACGGCCATTCTCTCCTCTGTAAAATGATTTTTGCCGTACGATCACGAGCTCACGTACCCACGGCTCTCACACGATTCTTGCATTATTCAGACCCCTTTTGTAGCCTGTTTGCTTGACCATGCGTAGTCATAATGGCACAGCACGTGCTGCGTATCGTATCAAAGTTTTGTTAATATTCTCACGCTCCTCAATTGCTTGCTTGGCTGGTAGATTGCGAAAGGGCAATCCAAGTGGCTGTTTATTTAAGATTATCGTTCGATAACTCAGAAACTTGGTAAAGTAGTTGTGTATCTATTTGCGTATATCGAGGATAAAAAGTGCTCGAGAAGGTTGAAAGAAGATTCTTTGATGAAAACAAGTTACTAACATTATATTTTGGTAATAAATTAGTATACATTAGTGACGTTATACAGGGTGGTTGATAACTGGTGGTACAAACGGAAAGGGGGTGATTCTAGGCGAAAAAAGAAGTGGAAAATATAGGATAAAAACTTTTCGTTCGAGGCTTTGTTTTCGAGAAAATCGACATTGAATTTTCGCTCGGTACGCGTGCACTTTATCGCGTCTCGTTATAACGGATCTCACTGTAGATAGTTGTCTCGATGGAAAAATTTTTTAAACAAAAAAAAAATGTTTATTCTATATTTCCGACTTCTTTTTTCGCGTAGAATCACCCCCTTTCCGCTTGTACCGTCAGTTACCAACCACCCTGTATATTATCTGACTAATCAATTTCTCAATTTTTGTTAACGTGAGAATTTACGTAAAATTAGACGATGAACGTACGATTTTAAATGAAATTTTGAAACTGGTCATTTCACCGGACCTGGTAACGTTAGCGTTAAATAAGCAAGAAGCGACTCATGTCGCGCTAAACTGGTTAGAGAGCGCACGTTAAAGTGCGTTTACATGTCCTGTTCACGTTTCGTACGTACGAAACGTCGTGCTCCCATCGCCTGGGAATCATCGATGTTTCCCATACCCAAGCGTACGCGCCATGGCATTCCTTGTTCCCACCGTAAAATCGTTGTGAAAGCAAACAGTTCCCAAACCGAGTCCGTGGGACCGATGTCCGATGGCCGCCGCGTTTCCATTTCGATCGTTCGCCTGTTTCGCACGATAAACGTCGCGTGGAATTAAATCGAACACACGCGCGTTTACCGTTTCCTGCCGATCGGCCAGAAGCCGAAAGAAGAAGAATATGTTTCGATTTTTCATCGTATTCAAAGAAAAACCGACGAAATCTTTCGTGTAAGTTCTTCTGTCGAAGTCGCGAAAAAATGAAATTTTCTTTTCAAAGCGTGTCTTTTGTTGTGAACAAATGTAAACCCTTTTCGTTCTATCCGTTGTTCTCTTTATTTTTTGATTACTTCTATTCATCTGTTAGATACAGCATCCGCTAACTATAATAAATAAATATAATAATAGAAGAAATATTTAAAATTCAGATTGATATCAAGATGCAAATTGTTCGTTATTTTATTCGCAGAAATTAATCGAAACGGAAAATCTGTTTTCTTCTGCATATTTTACTGTTTGCACACTGTGCATTATCATATTCCAAAAACATTGAAACGTACGAGTAACGCGATAAATATCTTTTTCTCGATTACGATTACGAAGATTACGCGGTAAGCCATTGGTATAGTATTTCAACAAGATAAAAATAATGAAATAGCTTGTTTCAAACATTCTCATTTTCCCGCGTTTATTTCGAATAAAATTTGCTCGCGACTGCAACGTGCGTCGCATCGCTTTCCGCACGAAAAGCGGACGCCATCGCTGCCGGACGTCGACTTAGGAATTCCAAGGCGAAGCCAAATATTAGGCAACCCGATCCACCTTCGGGTTCTTCTCTCCTGATCCATTTTAACCGAATGCGCCACTTATCTAAGCGTCCGAAGGCAACTTCTTAACCCACTTTTCAGGTCCACCACCTCCACGTTCGCCATACTTGCCTGTCAGTTTACTTATTAATTTAGATTATGTCGTGCAAGAGCTAATTGCCACCAAACGTTAGACGGTTAAACGAGCGAAATTCTTATGCCACCGATCTAACGAGCAACGCGTCCAGGTCTGTTTAAAATAAAATTCTCTACGATCGGCAAGTCGAACGTCATTTTCATTAAAAACATGATGGTCTTGTCGATAAGTTTCTACATGTATCTATAAAGAGACGGGTTGTATATTAAACAGGGAAGAGTAGTGGGGAATTATTTTAATTCATTCGCCATGATAAGAAGCAGAGTATATCGAATAAACCAAATTTCTATTTGAGAAATTATAATAATATTTGTAGCGTGGTAATAATATTTGTAGCGTATAATCGCATATATCAATTGTTTGTACGATGGAAATTTATAGTTTACAAATTATGCTCTTGAAAAATATATAATTTCGAAATTATTTTATCGTAATGCTCAAATAGAATGTAATAATTCTAATTGTATCAATAAGATGAATTATCAAAGTGAATTTCAATATATTACAAGAATCAAATATTTATGCAATTTAATGTCTCCAAAAATATAATTAAACAACTCACATTCGCAGCATCTAACTACGTTCCAAATAATTATACAAATACTATAGTAATAACGCGAGTACGTATCTTACATTGAATATTCTGCATTATTTTTACACCTTCGAATTTCCCATCTATGCATAAATAAAATCTGCGATCCACTGAAAACACTGTATTTAAAGAAACTGAAGAAAAAGACTCAAGTGGAAGACTCACGAGTCGTTTCCTATTGGTCGACGAGGATTTGGAGGGGTCATGGATTCCGACGAACGAGGTCTGGTTGCCTAAAATCTCACGATTAAGTCGGACAGGGAACCCGAACTCACTCACGAACCTTCTGCTCTCCTAATAATGTGATACAGTTTATTGGACTTCTTCAAATCGGAATGCGGCGTGAGTGACACGATTATCTTCTTCGGGGAAGCATCTGTCGCTCCACCAACTTCTTCTTGTCATTGTTATTGACAAAAAGTCATTGAGGAAGTCGAGTATAGTATTGACGATATACTTACGAGACGCGTGCTGCCACGTGCGTTCCTTTCTATATATCTATATATACGTATATATGTGTGTGTTACTTAGGCTGAGACCAACCAACTGTATTTTTATACTACGCTGATAGACTCACTATGCTTGGTCGGCAAGTGCCAGCCGAGTGGGCAGAAAAAATGTGTCGCAGAACTAGAGTCGAGTTCCGCGTGAGTCACTCAGAGAACACTTCTTCAGCTTAGCTGACGCGTGCCTTTTTTTGTGTTTACATAGTAGCTCGTAAATGTATTCGAACGCGCATAAAAACTTTTTATACAGGTATATTAGACGCGTAAAAAATTTCTTGAAATTCGTCGATGCCAGGAAATTCTCTTTTTGTATGTCAGTTTCACGCTCTGGCGAATATTATTCCGGTATATAAATATATTTGATAAAATATACGTTTTACAAGAATGGAAAAAGAACTGGCGGAAGTTTCAATGATATACTAAATATACGTCAGAATACAAGCGTGCTGCCGTAAACACAGTATAATGTCCGCTTATTTTATCTGACGCACAGTGGATATGAAGTCACAGTATAGTATAGTAATGACGTCAACTCGATTGACGTCACGTATAAAAGATGCACGAGAAGCTTGGAATTCACTTAATCGCAATACGCATCGTACAAAATGCCAGATCGAAACGTTTCCATCTCTTATTTGAAAGCTTCCTAATTTACCAGCTACGAACAGATAACTTTTATCTTCAGCTACATTTTAATAAGACAAAGATTGCCCATGTAATAATTTATATACAGGCACTGTTCACGATGACAAAAGAATTAGAATAATTCTGCAGATGATAATAGAAGTTGTTTTAAAGGAATTTTAAAGGAATCGTCTACGTGAAACTTCTCTAATTCGCGTGCATAATTAATTAGACTAAATGTGAATAAATTAGCATTAGCCGCGAAGTATAATTACATAAATACTGTCAACATCGCGGATCATTACAGATCAGGATGGATCAGCAAGAAAAATTGGAAAAAGAATATGTAATTTGTTATAAATTATTTAGATGATCTCATAAATTATTTATCTGTTAGCTTTACCACTGAATTAAATCAATATTAACCAAAATTGACATTATCCACGAAACCAACTATCGTCAATCGCGAATATATCACGCAAACAATGTTTCAAATTTATCGTTTGCACGCGCCTTATATCCAAAAGGTACAACCAAGTACCTACTTTATATTTGAACAAACCGAGCGTCAAATATCATTGAAAATCATTTCCTAACTAAAATATTTCCAATTGATATAAAGAATCATACAGAAGGAAAAAAGCGAGCGGAAGGGCAGGACAGTCGAAGAGGCCATTACCGCACTGCCTAAAACGGCACCAGAGTGATCCTCTTGGCAGATTCTGCGACCCTGGTAAGGCTGTCAGCCAGGCTCATTTTTTCTCGGGACAGCCGAAAATTATTATCCATAGCCGAAGGATAATGGGCCCTCGATGTCCTCCAGCTGAGCAAGCTAGATGGCGAGAAAGCTCGCTCGGTTTGTTGCTTTCCTATTACAAAGTGGTATTTAACTCGCCTATGGCAGGTCACGTGGGTGAAGCTACTCGAACGTGTCCGATCGCGTGCCAAGTCGTCGGTTTCTAGTCGCCTAATAAAAAAATAGCCGCATTATCGATCTTCTGCCGATCGACTTTATCGTCACGGTTCGAGGTTGACGAGCATGGGGACCTCTGAGACGACTATGCTGGCCTGATCCGTGTCTCCTGTTAATATACATATCTGAGATGAACGTACGAATTCGCTTCGCTTGTGAGCGAAACCGTCAGTCAGCCACTTGCTCCTCGAAAGTTGTCTCGGATGAAATTTCATCCGACACGAATTTCGTTGCAACGTTATCGCCTCGTTAACGACACCGTCGCACTGCTATTTACAATTTTGTTGCTATCCGCCTAATGGGATTTACGAAACGTCCTTAAGGAGCACGTAAGTTATATTCTTGAGTCATATTTTTTATAAGCGGGCAATGTTTCACTTCATTAAAATATTTTGAGGTGATTACGCTAATTACACGTTCTTGCTTCAATACCAATGTATTTTATTTATGGCTCTTGAGTTGGGTGGGTATTTCTGTCACCCTTCTGAACCAAAGTATTTACAACCATAATATTAATTATTAATTGGTTCTGTATAAGATATATTGACGTCATGTCATCTATCTTTGCAAAGCTCGTATTTTTGGCTCTATCCAATCAATAGGAATTATATCTTATTCAAATAATTGTATTTATTCATAGCCAGCAAGTAGCGTAGAGATTAGAAAATCAACAAAAATCGATTCATACTGAACGTTCAAAAAAGAAGAAGGCTTTCAATATCATAGATAAGAAACAACTAGGGTGAAATTTCGCTCGTGGTAACATGATATCCTTTAAAAATGCCAATTTGTAGTTCTTTTTATTACATAGGTTTGAAACCTCGAACTTCCATTTCTGCTAACATGAATACATTTATATGTATACATATATATAGACAGACGGATTACATCGTCAGCCTCGTCGTAGACAGTTTTCTAACTTGCGTAATAGAATCTATCACGGAAGCTATTCTTATCATAAATCTGCCGCCGATAGTGGAAGCAGCGTGTGTGTCGTCTTCGAAGGACGAATCGAACCCTAAAGAGTTGCACACATGACATGTTATCCTGTTCTCAAAACCAACCAAATTTAGACCGTTCAAAGGGAAAGGTCTGGAAGCAAACCCTGGCGAACGAGTAGGGGATACGAGAAGATCGCCTCCATCTAATTTTAATTATAAGACACGCTATTTAACCAAGTGGACAAGTCAATAGTCCATGCCAGACTCTGAGGCTTCTGTTCGCCTGATAAGTGGTCAAACGAAAACATTTGTCAGCCAATGAAACGGAATAAATTATCCCTTTGATACTCACCAGCGCGTACAAAGTAGCATTTTGTTTTCTTTTCTTTTTTATTTTTTTTTTTGGGGGGGGGTCATATATTATACTTTGTTATCGCTTCGCAGAGTGGTAATTAAATGTGTTAATGGTAATTTAATATCGTTTCGAGGGGTAATCGGATAATTTCGAGAAGTTAAGTTTATTTTAACCGAGAGATTGTGTGTAGTTTATTCAACGATGGTAAACATTTCATAATTTTAGCTGTAACTTGCTTGATAATTTTATTACCGCAGAATAACTTCCCCATGGAAATGGAAAATGCCTCGATAGAATAGGCATCGTTTCACTGTGTACGATTTTAACGAATATAATAATGACAAAACTAAAATTCTCATTTCCAACCTTATCGATAAGTAATAACAACTTATGAAATTTTTTCGAAAATTATTTTTATATCTATATATATAATACAAAATTCCTAGCGTAATAACATAATTCATTTCATATTATACCCATTAAATTGAATATTAAAAACTGCGAATTGTAAATTACAAATTGTAAAATCCTGTTCTACGTTGATCGCTATTTGCAACAATGTATACTTAATTGTACTATCATACACGATATTATAATTAAACAGCGTATAGTATGGAAAATTCGCAGATGCAAAAATACACAGAAAGCACCTAATAATCGCGAAATATGGGAAATAAGCCACTGTCTAGAATATCTAACAGGTGGATAAGATACTAGCGATAGGTAAAGCAATTTTCTACCTGAATTCTATATTTTTCATTACATCGATACAAATACAAATGTACATGAATATCATCGATCTAATTACAACTGTTTGTGCTTAGATACCATTTACGCGTAACGACTAACCAATCGAGGGAAATTGAATCGTTAATTGAAAGGGCCATTCTCTGACAATATTTACTGTTGTTCGCAGGTCGCCAATTGACGGTGTTCAATAGTCAATCGACCATTCAAGTTGGTGGTCGATGGAATCGCAACAAAGGCAGAGTAGAAAGGTCGTTCTTGGGCATAATCGCCGGTCTGGTCGTAAATGGCGCTCGAATTTTGGAACTCGCTGCGGCGAAGGATGGAAGAATTATCACCAGAGGAGATGTTCAATTATTACCTCCAGGAAGTCTGCTGGACCGTGCTGCTCCGTTGCAGAGGATGCAACAGGTAATCAAATTTCCAACAATATTTTACGCAGTCGTTGGTTCAGGGAAATTATGCACATGATGATGGATGCCTGGAAAATTAAACGTAGAGAAATCGAATATAGAAAAATTAGAAAAATACAGAGGATGATATACTTGCTCACCTGATTTATAGTTATTTGTTTCAAACAAATTTGACGAAGATTTTTCTAGTTATTTAATTGAGTTGTTGTACTATCTTCTATTAATTTCGAGTCTCGCGATTTTCGTTAAAGTATCGTAAACGACGATTATGTTTTACACGGAAAGATATTCTGTTTCCAAATTTCGTTTATGTCTTTAACTAGGTATTATTTACTGATAAATCATTCGCTAGCAGTGTTATATATAGATATTGTCGTGCGTTTATAGCGCGTTCATCAGTGCGTTATATAATCGTAATTAATGATCTGTAACATCAGTTTGTGTAAATCGTTGTGAAGTCCTGGGCTTAATTACGCTTACGAAGGGTTTACTCGTAATAACCGAATCCTATATTAGATATGAATATCAGAATATAGATATGGATAATAGAAATTGGTAATTCATAAAAATCTCTCTCTACCAACGTACATAACTTTTACCGTGTGCTTTAATAAATATGAACGTCACATTGAAGATAATGCTTCCTCGTGTTCTAATAAAATTAAACTGCCTTAAATTGTCAAAGTGAAACTGTATTTTACCTAATACTTTTAATAATCATATCGTTCAAAATATTTAATTACCTAAAATATTAATAGCCCAACTCAGACCCCAATGCTTGTAATAATAATATTGTTAAAAATATTTAATTAGCTGAAATATTAATAGCTTAGCCCTGACCCTAATACTTCTAATGATAATATTATTATTAAGAGTATTATTAAAAGTATTATTATTACTTTTACTAATCTTATTATACGTATTTAATAATAACTTTATATACTATTTATATACTATTTAGTAATAGTATTAGTAAAAGTAACTATTGTTTAATAATAATACTATTATTAAAAGTATTATTATTACTTTTACTAATATTATTATATGTTATTTAATAATAATTTTATATACTATTTATATACTATTTAATAATAGTTTTAATAATAATATTATTATTAAATAATATGTAATAATATCAGTAAAAGTAACTATTGTTTAATAATAATACTATTATTAAAAGTATTATTATTACTTTTACTAATATTATTATATGTTATTTAATAATAACTTTATATACTATTTATATACTATTTAGTAATAGTATTAATAATAATATTATTATTAAATAATATGTAATAATATCAGTAAAAGTAACTATTGTTTAATAATAATACTATTATTAAAAGTATTATTATTACTTTTACTAATATTATTATACTTTACTTAATAATAATTTTATATACTATTTATATACTACTTAATAATAAAATAATAATATAATAGTAAGTAATTAGTAAAAGTAACTATTATTTAACAATAATATTATTATTAACACTATTATTAAAAGTATTATTATTACTCTTACTAATATTATTATATATTATTTAATAATAATTGTATATACTATTTATGTACTATTTAATAATAGTATCAATAATAATAATATTATTAAATAATATATAATAATATTAGTAAAAGTAATTAGTAAAAGTAACTATTATTTAATAATAATATTATTATTAACACTATTATTAAAAGTATTATTATTACTTTTACTAATATTATTATATGTTATTTAATAATAATTTCATATACTATTTATATACTATTTAATAATACTATTAATAATAATACTATTATTAAATAATATATAATAGCATTAGTAAAAGTAATTATTAAAGCTAACTATTATTTAATAATAATATTATTATTTATACTTTTACTTTTACTTTTTACTTTTAATAATACTATTAATAATAATACCATTATTAAATAATATATAATAGCGTTAGTAAAAGTAATTAGTAAAAGAACCTATTATTTAATAATAATATTATTATTAATACTGTTATTAAAGGTATTAGATATTTACAAATTGTTATCGATTATTCTACAAAAATTACATAATTTACTTAATATTTTCTTCCTTCATATTAACAGAAACAACGGTCCAACACTCGAACGGAATATACCTTTTTATTTAGTACGACGCAATAAATTTTCATATCTCTTTTCCACCGCAGACGCCGGCGTCCGGTTTCCCAGGCGTCATGGACGACCTCATATTTTCCGGTGCCGGAAGTGGTTGCGCCGCCGACGACGAGGACGAAGAATGCACGCCAATCTACGAGCCTGGTTCCGGTAAGTGTAAGTAACATTTCCAAAGGCCGTAAGTAATTCCTTCTGCACGCTTGCTCGCGGAGGAATTTCTTCTACGCGCCTAACTCCTCTTCTATCTACCACATATCCATATTTTACGTATATATGTGCGTGCACGTTACACCAACTTCTCCTGCAACACGTATGACAAAGTTAATCGCACGATATTTTCTGTTTTGAGAGAGAACGATTAATCACTGGCAATTGCCAGTCACGCGTCCACAAATCGATCTGCTCGACGAAAGAATCTCACCTAGGCATCCGATCATCTGGTCATCTGGTCCAATCGCATGTGCATTTGCAAAATAATTTCCATCTCGATGCTATTGCTAGTCGCAGAAAGTTGCACCGGCTACTCCCAGCATCTATTAATTAACAAACATCTTCGGAGATTGAGGGGAATAATATGGGAAGAAATTGAGGAAGAAGATAATTTCGCATGTGCGAACTGAAAATTAAAGCTGAATAGCCAAGTATACGTATAGACATATAGTATATACATATAGATATAACTAATTTTTCATACACGACGAACGAACTCGAATGTTATATCATTCGATCGGTTGTATCGTGGCGAGTAATAAATGTCCTCACAACTTTTCGATTCGATCCCTCGTTTTCGAGTTATTCGCGAAAAATTGCTTTCTCGCTAGTGGTCGTTTGCTCGCTACGTTCCTATATAAGAACGCAACAGACGACATCTAGCGTGTAGTATGAAAGGAGAGACGTTTAGCACTCCCCTAGACAAGGATGGAACACATATAAATGGTAAGGCACTGGTCGCCTTTCGGCGGCTCTTACCAGATTTTTTTTTCATTATTTGCAACGCGATGCGACTAATTATTTATTCGACGCAAATTGAAAATGAGATTCGATGAAAAAAATGAGGAAGCTTAGATCGAAACGGAATTGTTATTTATGAAAGTGCTATCGATCGTAGTTGGCAGATTTTTCGACAAATACGTTTTGCAAAGCGATTTATTTAAAACAGAAATGAAGAAATAAAATCGACGGAGGGACAACATTTTGACAGAGTTCGGCAACTACGGAATCTCTGTTATCTAATGTATTATTTATGAAAATGTTATCGATTATAAATATCGGAAATGAAACAAACATCGATGTGACAAGTCGAGACGATAGGAATTTCGTTATTTGTTTCATCGATGATCGTTTTCGCAACTGTTTATTTTTTCAAATACTGCGATAATTTATAGAAATCAATCATTTCGAAAGCGCAGGACTCTCGTCATATAAATTTATCGTTCTTGTTCTGAATGAATAATACTGATAAATTACTTGAAATATAAAATACACGACATTTTATCATAAACAGCGATGCTGTGCAAATGCAATTTCCACCGGCCCTCTCAACATTACGTACATCGACGTAACATTTCGTTAAATAATCTAACTGTCATTTTCAGTTATCCCGTCATTACGAATGGAAAAGAAACGTGCATTAAATCTGCCCATCGCTTAAAACCCTCGATCAAACACGATTTATAATTATCTCGAGACAGGACTAATTATTTCAAACGTCGATTATACGTACATTCGGAAATATGTTTGCAGAAAAATATCGATAAACGCCAATTGCTTGTAATGTATGCGTGCAAACATTAGAATATGCTGCTGACAGCTTCTACGGATTATTTTATCCCGTATGAACTTCCCAGATATGTTTTTCACGATTCATATGCTTCGTTGAATTAATTACACTGCGTATTCTTCGTAATACCCGATGGTAAATAACGAAATGCTATTTCAAAATATATTGGGTTGGCAACTAAGCGATTGCTGATCTTGTAATTACCACCTAATGTCAAAATCAGCAATCACTTAGTTGCCAACAATATAGTCACTTCGATAGCAAATTCATACCACAAAATATTCTCATTAAGCGATAACTATATTCTTGGCAATACTCGGTGGTAAATAGCAAAATGCTATTTCAAAATATATTGGTTTGGCAACTAAGTGATTGCTGATTTTGACATTAGGTGGTAATTACAAGAAGAAATGAGGATATTTTGTGACATGAATTTGCTATCGAAGTGACTATTTTGTTGGCAACTAAGTGATTGCTGATTTTCACATTAGGTGGTAATTACAAAATCAGCAATCACTTAGTTGCCAAACCAATATACTTTGAAATAACATTTGACNTATTTGTCACTGAGCATTATCAAGAATATAGTTATCGTTTAATGAGAATATTTTGTGATATGAATGATATGAATTTGCTATCGAGGTGACTATTTTGTTGGCAACTAAGTGATTGCTGATTTTGTAATTACCACCTAATGTGAAAATCAGCAATCACTTAGTTGCCAACAAAATAGTCACCTCGATAGCAAATTCATATCACGAAATATCCTCATTTCTTCTTGTAATTACCACCTAATGTCAAAATCAGTAATCACTTAGTTGCCAACAAAATATGCTCATTAAGTGGAGAATCGCCTCGCATAATCATTCGAATGTACCATAACGCAATTCGCTATGAATTTTTTCTAAGAAATCGATGGCGAAAATATCGTCGATGAGATATATATCTCTGCAGGTGAAAATAATAGCGGAACCGAAAGAGGGCAAAGGAGAACACACACGCACGAATGGGTTCGCATATCGCATGGCATGCCACCTTTTCGTCTTCATGCTTGCCCGGTTGTATCTTCGATTCATTTGCATATTTAGGATCCCTGGCTGGCGCCCCTCCTTTCTCTTTCCTTCGTCGACCTCCTCGTCTTCTCTGGCAGCCGGCTCGGAAATCTTCTCCGGCTGACTAAAAACTGAATTAATACGATCCCTTTAATAAGTCGACGCGCACCGATCGTCACGATATTACGAAAGCAGCTAACAACTAACAGCTGGCGCCGGATAATTTTAGAAGCGCGACATTTCCAGCGATAATATCGAGTCACCAAGCGTTTAAAGCATTGTACCGCAGAAGAACGTATTTTTCTTCTTTTTCTTCGTCCCTTTTTCTTTTTTCTTTTTTTTTTTTTTCTTGTATATGGCAAAAGTAGATTCAATAGTAAGAATTGTAATATTTAATATACTTTATCCTGTGTGCTTTTCATTGTGCATTTTACGTGCAGTGTTCTTTCGTTTGTTAATGTGGCGCATTTTCGAGGATGCTTCCCGCGGGAAATTGTAAACAATTCGAATTTTCACGCATACAAGCTCGCTATAGTTTAGGGGTTTTACTGAGAAAATTTCGCAAAGACATCGACACAACGTTATGAAACATAATACAAATGTAATGCAGAAATTCGTCAATGATTAAATACAATACGATATTCATAATAATGACGATACGTGAAACAATATATTTCTAAGAATAGACAAAATGTTTATAGATATTATACAGTTGAACGAAAGGTTGAAAAGATAATTTCCAATGCACGGGATAAAACATAGTCCTGCTGATAATCCATAGACGTAGATTTCTCTGCTTTCAGAATAAACATCTTTATTATTTCACCCCAGTATTTGATAATAGTGTGATAATCCACTTGACAAGATACCATTTCTCTGTTTATTTTCTCCAGGCAGATCGAATCCGCCTGTAATTAATGACTAACGTAACACAGCTTAAAGGTTAAAGCTATTTAGGGCCACGCTTATAAAACTTACCCTCACACTTGGTCTAAATTTAGAATTAAACGAAACGTCGATAAACATTTTTACGAGGACGGAAATTTTCCTCCACGTTTTCATTTTAAATATAAATATACTCTGGTTTTTAACATATTCTCTAGTGTCGGTAGATTACGATAATATTCCATGAAATTAGAAACTGCGCTTTCTTTCCAAAGCGATGCATAGTGTAAACCTGAAAATATTTCAAAAAATGTAGTCGAAATACTAAATGAATTATGCCGTACGATTTAAAGATTGTAGTTACGTCTTCCGTCTGAAATAATAAACAGCGTGAACGCGCAAGTATGAAGAAAGCAAATGTTAAAATAAACGAGACCAAAGGCGCCATACGAATCAACTGTAGCTCACGATTACTCGTAATTCGATATTCACATCATCGTTATATCTTTTGCTGCAACAATAGCGCGAATTACGTCAATTACACCCGTTCCAATTGTACCCTCGACCATTCGATCCAATCGTCTCTCGAATCTCGAAGAAGAATAAAAAAAAGGAAAAACCTCTCCACTCACGGGTTTGATACAACCAATATCCCGATCGCCGGGTTAATAATATCATTATTCCCACTCGGAGGCCATCGATGCCTGTCATCCATCGAGCCAGGATCAGCGCGCGTAGCCCGGAATGATATGGTTGAAAATGAAAAACCGACCACGTTCCCGTGGCAACCGAATTGAAAGCTGAAACGAGCCTGATATCGGCCAACAAAATTCCCCAATCAAATACGCATTCTATCTCCATTATCGGCCCTTTCCCGCCGCCAGCCCGGTAACCACATTTTCGTTTTCCGTTACAACGATGACGCAAACCGTGGCGAGAACCACGCAATCGTACGGAAATTATGCGAGCGTCGCATGCCATCCTACGCAATTTCAATAATCGTTAACCCCACTTTCTCTCTGCTTCTTCACAGACGACATAATAACGCCCGTCTACGTCGCGCCAACGAGGTCGCCGACGACGTTCAGGCCGAAGCATCACAAGGAGGACCTTCAGCGTCCGTCGTGCGACGACGAGGAGGACTGCGAGGAAGGCTCCGGGGAACCCGTCACCACCGAGGAGATCTTCGTCACATCCGCCACTGGTCCGTTTCATTTGCTTCTGTATTTTCTGTTTATCGGTTTCGTGCGGTTTCGTTACATTTACTTTGATCCTACTTTACTCGTGAGCTTGCAGCTATGGCCTGGTGATCGTTAACCAAAGGTATTAATCCGACTAAACATTCGTTAAACGTTCCTGTCTACGTGGCAAAATGACCAACGACCGTACCAGCGGCGGTTAACGCTTTGACTGCCACGCCGAGAACACGTGTTTCGCTCAGGACGCCACGGAAGTATTTTCATTGTTCATATAATAGCAAAATAATAATATATCGACGATGTTCGAGCTGGCAAACAAATCGGACCGTTCAGGATGGTAAATAAGTCGGTGCATCGTTCAGGATGGCAGCTAAGTGAGTGCGGGTGGTTCTTCAAACGTTCAAACACCTTTGAACTCTGATTAGATATTTTTAATAGCTTCGATTATTTCGTTTCGGACAAATTCTGTAGACTTGCCATTAATTCGCTACAAGCTTCTGCCACGCTGCTATTTCCTACCGGATGTGACGCGATCGATCGTCATCTTCGCATTGCGAACGTCGCATAATCGTTGAACATCCTTCTCGAACAAGGAAGCATATGTGAAATTCATACGACCAGTTCTTACGACTCTTTAATGCTTCTTATCGAACCTTTCTGATAAGGCTCTTATCACGCAAAAATCTTCCCTCTTATGCGCTCGCCCCGAGCTTTCACCTCTGCAGGAATTTTGACAAATTTTGCTCTTTCTTTTCTCTGTTTCTTTTTTAGTTTCCCTATTGTTTGTTGTTTTCGGAACACTTGATTTGCCTATATTCACAACGAACCATACTATCCCAGGTATTGATCCTCCGCGCATAGTTTCCTCTCGTTCACTTGCTAGTATGCGCTACGTGCTCATGCAGGCGGAGTATTTCCAAGACTCGTGTGCTTTTCCAAGGCTCGACGCGCCGGAAATTCGTCTGATGGTCTTTTTCAAGAGCCACGGTTTTCGTATTCCGTTCGCAATGGCATTGTTGATGAAAGAGACTTCTTGTTTAGAGAATGCTCGAGAGGAGTTTCCATTAAAGCGTATCTAGTTGAAGAAACATTTCCTGCGCACGATTCTGTCACTCGACCCAAGTACTCCTTTTCTATTACTGTCGTTACATCTCTGCATCGTTCGACGATGCTTCTTTTCTTCTTTTGCTTGCCACTGCTCGTCTCTTTCTAATTCCGCCAGTTCAAAGACGGTACGAGCATCATTTACGAAGCTGTTGGTAATCTCTTCGAGCTTCTCTCGTCTGCGATTTTTTTTTTTTTTCTTTTTGATGTTAGAAACGATCTAAGAAGAATAGAAAACAATTGCTTTTAGTCGATTCTAATATAACGATATGAAGATATCAGACGATTAAAGACGATGATTAAAAACGCGCCTTTCTGTACAAGATATTTTAGCAAGCGTTGTATTCTCCATTTCTTCGCATCTTCGTATAATCTAGAATTCATTGAGATAAAACAATAGGTTGCACGAACGTCGAAGATCAACTATTATGTGTACAAATATCGACAACGAAATTTGCTCGCCGAACAACGTGGAGGATCGCGCGCGATGAAGAACGGTCGATGAAAATCGCAAGCAGCCTCCGGTGACGTTCCTCTGCACGCACCACCGCATTAATATTTATTGCTAGCCAGGTAGAATTCGCTGTGGAATCGTCTACCTTCCTTTACGCTGTTCGTAATCGAAGCAAACCGAGTTCGTCGAGCTTTGAAACCATTTTTGAAACGTGAATAAATGAGAACAAGTGGGAAAAGAAGCTAACGAAACGGAAAGAAAAAAAAGAAAAGAAATGGAAAAATGGGAAAAGAAGATCGAGGCACGCATGGAAACTCGTTATGGAAATACTTGGCCCGTGGGCGTCCTCTTCATCTGCATATCCCTCGACTTGATGCGGCGAAAGCTCCGCCAATCCCCACTGCCACTGGCTAAGTTGACCGTCACGAAAATAGCACTCCCCCGTTCGACGAGATCGTTGATGCGACTTCTTTTCAGTACGCCGCTCTTCATCGCGGAATAGGAAGCTCCTCTTCGTCGCTCGCTCGCCGCTCGTTTATCACGGTTAAGGCAATTTCGCGTCCAACGTCGAGCAAAACGCTCGCAACAACTTTCGTGAAGTTCGTTTCTCCATTTTACTGTTCCATTTTATCATCTTATTCTTCATTTTTATTCACCAGATTCACCTTCGACGAAATCCTGATTCGGATACTTTATCACGCGATCGAAGCTCCGCTGCAACGTAGCAAGTTTGATTAGTCTCGTTGAAGTAATTGTATCGCGTAGGGAAAAACTGTAGTGTAATTTGGTCGAATGATAGCTGCCGATCGATGGTTTTATGGGCTTCTGTTTCAGATGAACACGACATCGTGTTTCATCTATCGAGAAAGTCTGGACAGCCTTGTTGGAGTAATCGTATCATACCATATATGAAAAAATAGTAGCGTAAAGTAATTTGGTTGGATAGTAGCTTTCGACCGATGGTTTCATGGTTTCTCGTTTTATCTAAATTGTTCCGTTTAAAATCGATGTTCTATTCGATTTTTTGAGGAAGTTTGAAAGTCTTCTAGCAGTAATTGTATTATACCCTGTATGGGAAAATAGTAGCGTAAAGTAATTTGGTCGGATAGGAGCTTTCGACCGATGGTTTCATGATTTCTTGTTTTATCTAAATTGTTTCATCCAAAATCGATGTCGTACAATTTTTTGAGAAAGTTTGAAAGTCTTCTAGGAATAATTGTATCATACCATATATGGAGAAATAGTAGCGTAAAGTAATTTGGTTGAAGAGAGTAGCTTTCGACCGATGGTTTCATGGTTTCTTGTTTTATCTAAATTGTTCCGTTTAAAATCGATGTTCTATTCGATTTTTTGAGGAAGTTTGAAAGTCTTCTAGGAGTAATTGTATTATACCCTGTATGGGAAAATAGTAGCGTAAAGTAATTTGGTCGGATAGGAGCTTTCGACCGATGGTTTCATGATTTCTTGTTTTATCTAAATGGTTTCATCCAAAATCCATATTGTTTCATTTAAACTCGATGTTGTTTTCGATTTTTTGAGAATGTTCGGACAGTCTTCTAGGAGTAATTGTATCATACCATATATGAAGAAATAGTAGCGTAAAGTAACTTGGTTGAAGAGATTAGCTTTCGACCGATGGTTTTATGGTTTCTTGTCTCATCTAAAGACCATATTGTTTCATTTAAAGTCGATATCTTTCGATGTTTTAAGGAAGTTTGAACAGTCTTGTTGAAGTAATCGTAAAGTAATTCGGTTGGATAACAGCTTTCGACCGATGGTTTTATAGTTTTTTCTTTCATCCGAAATCGATATCGTTTCATCTATCGAGTAAGTTTGGACAGTCCTGTTGTAGTAATTGTATTATTCTATCTATTGAGAAATAGTGGCGTAAAGTAATTTGGTTGGGTAATAGCTTTCGACCGATGGTTTTGTGGTTCCTTGTCTCATCTAAAGACCATATTGTTTCATTTAAAATCGATATCGTTCAATATTTTAAGGAACTTTGAACAGTCTTATTGAAGTAATCGTAAAGTAATTTGGTTGGATAACGGCTTTCGACCAATGATTTCATAGTTTTTTCTTTCATATAAAGTCGATATCTTTACACTTTTTGAGAAAGTTCGAACAGTCTTGTTGCAGTAATTATACCATACGTATAAAAAAATTGTAGCCTAAGGTAATCTGGTCGAATAAAGGTTCTCGATCGATGATTATTAATTTAATCTTCATATCGTTACATCGTTGGAAAAAATTGAAAATTCTATCTTTGTTGAAATCCTGTCATATCATGTACAGACAAACGTGACAGTTTTCAAATACGACAGTCTTCTATTTAATCTTCAATTATCATAGGTATTTACAAGACTCTAAGTTAGATTGCTTCATTCATAAAACCAATTAAAATCTAACAGACGGTTGCGAGTTTGACGACGAAATTACTTTTTTTCCACAACTATTCTCAGCGAGGTGTAACTTTTTAGGACAGCAGACGCTTCGATCGACGAATCCTAGTCGTCGGTTAACGAACCTACCCGGTAGACATATTGTAACTAGTTCAACCGCGAATCGATGGCGAACGTTGTAAAGCGAGCTTTCTGCCTCGCATGTTATGTTTCGTGTGTGCACCGACTTACAATTAGTCAAGGCTGTTTCTTTAACGATCATCGACCCCACGACCACGTCCACTGACATTCCGATTCTAATCGTTTCGTATTCCTCCAGCGATAAAACGAATTCTGCTGCGGAACAAAAGCGAAGCTTTCCAAGACGTAGAGTCAGTGCAGTTATTTTAGAAAAATACATGTTTCCAGTAAAACAGAACATCTTAAACAGAATATCGAAAACACGAAAAATGACAATGTTAGATATTTAGAGGATTTAAAAAGAACCGAAACGACAAATTACTCGCGCCTCTTCGTTCTCTTCGCTTTCGTGGATTCTCCAAGTATTCTCCTGAACTTTGTACCTCGTGAACTCTCGTGAACTTTCCACTGTCGGCAAAGCAAGGCGAGTTACCTCTAGTGTTATACAAAATTAACGCAAGTTGCTAGTTGCTCGACTCAGCTTAATCCAGCCACTTCATCATTAACCACTATCAAACCTACTTCAACCTCGGACGAACGTCAACCGGCCAACTTTTCTTCCTTTAACTCTGCTACGTGCTTTCCGACGATCATCCGACGATCCCTTCGCGCGTTTAAATTCAGGCAAACTATCAAACGCGTGATGTTTGTTGAGGATTAGCAGGCGAAAGTATCTCGCAGACTAATTTCACCGGAACCAAATACGTTGCTGCACATGTATAGTTCTATACATAATTGCTGCGATACATAAAATCCGTTTGCTTAAAACGTCGTATCTGGCATTTCTCCATCAGCCGAAACATTTTAAAACGCTTGAAATTTCTCGTGTATTTCCAGCTCTTAAAGCGAGTCGTATCACCGTTACGAAATTCCGGCTGAATATTTTAATCCTATTATTCTGACCGAGTCT
Source organism: Bombus picipes (assembly GCA_014737485.1). Taxonomy (NCBI): domain Eukaryota; kingdom Metazoa; phylum Arthropoda; class Insecta; order Hymenoptera; family Apidae; genus Bombus; species Bombus picipes. The sequence goes on from JACXIP010000022.1 coordinate 1,874,922, forward strand.
CTATCCGAAATGAATATTACATTTCGCCAGATATTATTACGATATGAGTAGCTTGCAAATATAACATTTTGCAATGCCACTCGTTACACGAGTAAAGTAGGAGACCTAAGAAAAGGATATGGGAGGCAAGCGAAGAGCAGAGTTAAATCGAGCGAAGGGAAACGTGGCAAAGAGTATAATATAAATCGTCAGCTTGGAAGCGACTGAGAAGAACAGGAAAACTATAGCCAGCTTCTAATCAATTGGTCGTAAAAATAGAAGCCGAAGATGAGGACCTAACGATCGTGGATTCTCCGTAAAACCCAGCCATATTCTTCGCCAATTACGAAACATAACGGTGAGGCTTGTAATTAGGAAACATCGCCAGGCCGAGCTACAAGCACGAGGCAGCCGGCGTCTGAAATTTCCCGCAAACTTTCAACCCGTTTTACGTAAACGTGTCTATAGTGGCGCGTTTGTCACGACATTGCGAAAAAGGAAAGCAATTAACCGGTCGTAGCGTGGAGTTGTATGGAAACGCGTATATACAGAACGCGGTAGACGATGGTCGGTATGCGTGCGTGAATGATCGAACGGTTGTCCCTGGAAGCCAGGAAACACGAGTCCCAGAGCGCGGTTGGGTGCTCGCAACGTGGCTGCTGGCCACGCACGCGTGAATATCGCCGGCCTACGCACGCGTAAATATTGTCGGTAGCACGTTACTACCCCATCCCCCTGTTCGAGCCAATCGGATACACGTAATTGCAGCAGCCGGCTGACGCTTCCCTCTCTATCTCTGTCTGTGTTTCTCGTTTCCATATCCGAAAGCAGACTCGAGCTCGGTGGCGTACACGACGGGCCGCGAGTACACGACCAGCCACATCAGCACGCAAACGTCTCCAGGCTCGCCGTCGACATCGACCCGGGACATCGTCACCGACTCCGTCCAGTACAATGTGTCAACCACAGACCTCGAAACCAGCCACGTCAGGTGAGTTTGCCAGTTGCTCGCGAGGACACCCGCGGCGACGTTGGAACCTCGCCGCCACACGAATTCCGCTAACTCGTCCGGGGTTCGTCGTGCGTGCACGTCTGTCTGCTGCGTTTCCGGCGACACGTCGGTTCCGGCGTCGTTGCTCCGCGCCAATTTTCAACCGTTTCCATCGCCATCGAAACGTATTCCATTTTTCTTCTCGCTTTCGCTTTTCTTTCCTTTTGGTTCTTTCTTCTTCTTCTTTTTTTTTCTGCGCCAGGTAGATGCACAGGGTGTACTTTCGTTGCTCGGCCAGAAGTTTGGAATCGCTACGGAGTTTTGTACGGGAGGTAACGTCCTCCACGAGTTTTCAGAGGTCGGTCTGGGATTTTGGTTTCGATACCTAGGGGACCTCTTTCGTTATAGAAGTTGGTCCAAGCGAGAGAAACTGTAACTACGCGGATGTCTGTAGCGTTAATTTCGAATCGACGATGGAACTTGCGAAGTGATTCCGGGTTTCTGGTTTCTTTACGTGCTAATAAAGGTACTTCGGTTGATTTAGAAGCGAGCTGCGAGTCACAAGTTTCCGATCGTTGCGACACGTTGCTCCGGGAAAATTTGAGGAACAATTTGCTTTTAAGATCGCGTTATTCTCGGAAAGTCTTTTGTTAAAAATCTGTCGGGATAAGGGTTATTATTATCGTCGTCTATGTAATGAATTCATTTCGGAAATAATAGAAGTGAGCAAAGCAATCCCAAATTTCTCTTTCTTCGCTGGTATTTCACTGGCGATTATTAGATCGCTTCTCAGATTCTCAGCGTGCTTTTTTATAATTATGACAGCTGCGTATATAGCGAGAAATATATCGACAAATTCTTTCAATTTCTACGTTTCATTTAACTGTATGATTTTTCTAACGCCGTAAATTTATTTTACGATATTTCTTTAGTTACTTTCGCTGCGAAAACGACAGGAATGAAATGAGAGATTTATTGAATAGGGAAAATTAGATATTGTATTATGTAGGTTTTTCACGCCGTTATTTTATTACGTCGGATTTATTTGACAGAAGTTTCGTCCAGAGATTGCGTTTTATTTTGTCGAGGAAATGGAAAAACTTGCGAACTGTTCTCGCGCCAGGGAGCTTTTTCTTTTTTTTCTTTTTTTTTAACCCGCTGTTAAACGACGTATATAACGTGGCTTAACGATCTAATAATAATACGTTGTTCCGTATCAAAGGAATTGATTTTAGGGAAACAATAATAACGTGTTTATGAAGTAATCATGCAGAATATCTACATAATTATAATTATTCGGACATTAATTGTTATAGAGCTATGGAATATCTCGCGAAAGCATTGGTCGATGGTTCAAGCGTTAAAAATATATGTTTGCAACTTTTTATATATTTTGTATTTCCTACCGCGGCACGCGCAATTTTTCATAACTTGTCTTTAAGTTGGTAAAAGCGTTTTTAATTATTGCACAAAATCCCAGAGTTACGGAGTTTCATGTGAAATTTCATTCGTCAATTTGATTAATTAAGAGTTTCAACTGACTCATCCGATCGAACATTTAAAACTGGCGCTAGATTTAGTTGCTGATCGAATTGTTCGAGACGAAATTGATAGTAGCAATAGTGTTCGCAATTTCCTCCACTGCGATCTTAAAATTGAACGAAAGATTAGCAATCATTTGCTGATTACTATAAATCCTCAAATACATTCGCAGAGATAAGTTCTCGTGGCTGATACTTCGAATGATAGTTCGTTTTTAGACAACGCGTTAACGTAAATTAACGGCCACACGGTTATTCCGTAGCTTAAATATTATAGCAACGTCGCATAATCTTCCGCTTTATCAAATTTTCCACACGCTTGCCGCGAGAACGTTCTCAACGAGGACGACTGGAAATATCTCAATTTTCCCGTATTTTCTTCGCTTAACGACTTGCCTCTCGACAGAGAAATAAAAATACCAGTTATTTTCAAAATTGATAGAATCGATAGAAACGTAAGACAACGGTCACTGAATTTTGGGAATTTTTCAAAAAAATTAAACCATCGAAAAATATTAATTTTCCGTGAAATTGATAAATTCGAGAATAGATAAAAATAGGGTAGAAGTTCGTTCGTCCGAACCAGTTTTTGTTCACTGTCAGTTAGGCGAACTCGTAACGGGGTAACTTTATTATCCGAAACTCGTCGGTTATCCGAAATATTTTCTCCCCTATCGGATAGAGCAACTTGTATGGTGAAAGCGCGATAGACAAAAAATGATGGAAACTTATTCTCAATAAATGGAATTGTTCGAGCTTGCATGCTTCTAATCAGAGTTTGTACCGATATAGCAACTGAGAGAATATGTACAGCATTTTCGACCGTTTTACATTTACAATCGTTATATCATAGATATTATGTATAAATTAAAAATCTTCAATTTTGTTATACGTAAACGAATAATTAACGTTTATTTGTTGCATAAACTTGAAACCGATATGAAAAACGCAAGCAATTTTAGCAACAAAGGAATGATCATTCGTTGACCAGTTGGCTGTTTCTGACGAGTATACTCGTCGTGCGTAAAAAGTAGTTACAAATTGCAACATAGTAAACTGCGATGAATTTGAGTGATAAAATTAAGAAATAAAACGATCGTTTCGTTACAACTTAATTGCGTGTTGTAACAGCCACACACACTCTGTGTCCCACGAGTATACTCGTCATCGCTTGCACGCATTTACTAGCCACACGTTTTAGCTACACGCTTTCCCGAACAGATCGCAACTGGTTAGGTCGTTGATTCTGAATTTTTCATTACGTTCCATTATCATACTCGATATCATATTTGAAAGGATATCACGTAAACGATAAAGATGACGGGATATTCCGAGCATTCAGGCGACAGATACTCACAATCACTCGTTTCGAACGTTGCAGTAGCGTTGTGACGCAGAGATCGAGCACCGTGACGACCCAAACAACGACCACGGAGATGACGGACCCACCTCCACCGCCTCCACCGCCCATCTACCCGCCGATGCCGACGCCGCCGAAGAACAACAACAACAACAAGAGGATAACGTCCGAGGCGGCAGAGAACGCGGCGCTGATAATCGGCATCATAGCCGCCGCATTGATCGCCATCGTGCTCATCATTCTCATCATCCTCAAGTTCAAGAATCGTCCAGAGACCAGCTACAAAGTGGACGAGACGAAGACCTTCTGCCAGGACCCGAACGCTGCGCTGCTCGGCGCTGCTGGCTCCGGCCAGCCGTTCAACGGGCCCATGAAGAACGGCGCAAATGGCAGCAAAGCGAACAAGAAACGGGAACTGATAGACATCAAAGAGTGGTACGTGTAGAGACGGCCAGTCTTCAGAGATTCACGCGTCCGCTTGAGTGGCGCACGTGCTCTTGAAAACCTCGTGGCCAGGTGAACACGCGAGTCCAAGAACTTGACGAGGAACGTGTGACAGCCTCTTCTTAGGTCCTTCGTTGGTGCTAGGCGAACTATTTAGCTATTAGTTTTTCGACGCGTTTCTCCACGAACGTTAGAACGGGCTGTGTTCCTCGCGGATAAACGCGGCGAACGAGAGAGGAGACTGCGCCCGAGACGAGTCGTCTCGAGCGATCTTCGCAGACGTCGTGATGCGATCGTTGTTCCGGCGGCACGCGACCAGACAGGCAGCGTCCGATGACCGTGCGTCGTCGCGCTGGCAAGATCCCATCTCCTTCGTGTGTCAGCCGCCGGTCAACTTTAGGTGAATCAGCGTTATAAGCATATCCAATGTTATATCGATGGAGATCGAGCCTGGTCGGCGCTGTGCGCGACGGTCCTGTCGGCGGAGGCTGCGCGCGTCCAGGATGGAAGACAACGAGCGGTTCAAAGCTCGCGGCGGTGATCGGCGTAACGACGGGATCGCGTCGAGCGGAAAGGCAGAGGAAGAGCAGGAGGCGGATGAAGAAGAAACGCAGACGCGAAAGAGAGAAGAAGGGAAAGGGATAGAGGCACGGAAGGTGCGTTGCGGAAGGATGTATCGAATGGTTGTGCCGATCGAAAACGCGTCCGAGCGGCGACGGACGTGGAGCATGGCGTTGTTACTCTTCGTCAGAGCGACGCTCGGCCTTAGTTGCAGCACTTTGTCGACGCTAACGCGACGTCGAGCACAGGCGACGCGACTGGAAGCGTCGAGTCCTCGAAATACGAATACGCGCCACTTGCCCGAAAAAGGAAAAGAAATTGGAAGGGAGAGACGAATGTTCTCGCGCAGGCTCGTAAAATCAAACTTCTTCCTCCTCGTTGCTAGATATGTTGTTAGTTGTATATTCGTTGTACACGGACAGGTTCATCGCGCATTAACGGTAGCATTCAGGTGCACGATGATCCTCCTTTAGGTGAAGCGTTCGAGAGGAGAAACGATCGTTCGAGGAGACGTAAATCGCGCGCGCCAAATCGTATTTCGAGGATCGGCAAAGACCAGCAGAGCGAGAGTAAAATTCGCTTTCGTTCGGACGTTGCCATAGTCCATGAAGCGCGAGCGCGAAGCGACGAGAAAGTGTTGGAATTAACGCGCAAGAACGAAAGTATCAATACGAACGATCCTATCTAGCGATTAATGAACTTATTGTTGTATAGAAGAAAGCAAAAAAAAAAATATATATATATATACATACACGATATTTATCGATTATGTTATGCGTGTAAATTGTTTATTAAATTATAGATTTTATTAACACAACAATGGAAGAGAGCGTGCAGATACGTGTTACGGTGTGCATGATGGAAACGGTATGAAAGGGATGAGAGATAGTCCGCGTTGTTTTGTTTGAATATAACGAAGCGATTCGAAGTAACGTCGGTGTATTAGCCGTAAATTTAACGCGTTCTTGCGGGACGCGGACATTGTAAGCTGTAAGTGATCGCGCGCGGAAACGCTCGGAGGACACTGTCGAAATAGTAAATGACACGTAGCCATGCGCAGATCGATGCTTATACGTATACACAGGGTGTGAACGCAGTATTGCCAAAAAAAAGAAAAAAAAAAAGAAAAAGACAAAAAAACGAATCAAGCTTGACCGGTGTTTAACCCTTTGATGTCCGAAATCGCCAGCGCGCGTTCCTTCCTCGTGTCGCTTTATCTCGATACTTGCGCGGCATAGTCTTTTTATACTCTTCGTGGAAGACTATCGTTGTTTCCTTTGCAGAGAATGATCAGTCTTGTATCTTCTTGCTTGCGCCGTGCGATGCTTCCTTTCGTTTCGCGTCTCTGTCGGATAGCCTGTCGGATATCCCGCTGCATACCTTGCGAAATAAAAACTGTCAGGCGAAATTTCGCTGCACGTACATCCTCGAACAAAGGGCTGCAAAGGGTTAATTATACTGGCGCGTCGCGCGAACTCCGTTTCGTGGATATTCCAGGCCGTTTCAATTCAACTCTATCCGCCTCTATAGAAACTCTCCGCGGGCTTCTCCTCCGGCTTCCAGCCGACAGCGGCATCTCTTCTTACGATGCACCTTGCCATCCGAAAGCGTAGCTTGCCTCTTGCGCGACCAAAGTATAATTATCGGCGAAATACTCTATATTTTCGTATCACGCTGCTTGCTGTTCCCGGCTTTCTAACGGGCGTCTGGTCGAGACTGGTGTTCGTATTGCAACTACGTGTACATAGAAATTACTGTTCTGCTGTGTGTTGAATCGGTAATAAACTTAAGACGGATATCCTATAGACTATCGACGCTTTAATTTCCGCACGATGTACGTTTCGAAACGCTATGTTCATTTGTTGTTCGTTTATTTTATTCACCGGTGAATGTTCGTCGTTACCCGCGGCATACTCTTTCGCCTAATTTTTAAACCGACCAGACCACGTTATCACGTGAAAACGGCACCAGTCTGGACTAGCTGACGATCCAGTTGGTTGGTAGATCGCGTCGATTACGCGCGTGTTTCAACGTCCTCGTCGACCAACCTAAGCCAAATAGCTACTCGTTGGCGTAATTCGGTCGTCTCTATCGCCGCTGAATTAACTAAACTCCCGCTGGGATTTCCTTAAGCGAAAACGCTCGTCCAAATGTCCCGCAGTCGGCTAATGGACGTCTCTCGATAAAGCGTGTCGTCCGGAAAAGAAGGAAGAATCGTAGAATCGGTGGATGGATTCGCGGATAAGCAATAATGAAACGTGATACTGACAAGAAGGGGGCAATATGTAAGTTCGATTAATTTAAGATCGTTCGATACGTACTCGCTTGCAAACGCCATTGCCATTGATTTTCCCAGCTGTGGACGTGCGTCGTCCCACAGCGATCGACCATTCGTCGAAACGGCAAGTGCCAGTGTGTGACTCGTGAATGAACGAAAGAGCGAGAGAAAGGGAGAGAGAGAGAGAGAGAGAGAGAGAGAGAGAGAGAGAGAGAGAATGTGAAGATGACGCTTAGACAGGAGATCGAGAGGAGGAAACGTTCTCGTTTCGGTCAGGAAACTGAGCTAGGAACGAGATACGAAGAAAACGTGCGATCGTTAAAAGGCTTCTAAGTTGTGCAATTATTGTAAAATGTTCGAACTCGCCACTTGATCCACGCACGGCGTGCCTCGAACATCGTGCGACGTCCCGAGTCTCGTTTCAAAAGCGAGGAAATTTAAAGAACAGTTTGGAAGAAGAAACAGAAAGAAAAAGAGAAGAATAGGAATTTTCTCAGCCTCTTCGTTGCCTCCTCTCACTCTCTCTCTTTCTCTCTATCTGTCTCTCTCTCTCTCTCTCTCTCTCTTCCACGAAATGCAAAGCGTTGCCAGCCTCGAAGAGATTGCACGGTGGCTAAATGTTCGAGGAACGCCGGCAACTTTGTTCTCTGTTCGCTACTCGACCTCGCACCGCTCTCTCGAACGACTCGCGGAGAAAGTTGGTGGAGGATTTTCTTATCGGATTTATCGTACCTGTTCTTGTTGATTCCACGGCGTGCGACTCTCGCTAACGAGTGCGCTCATTAGTCTCGTTATCGTTGCGATTCGCGTTGAACGCGCCTCGATGCGCGCCCCTACGACCCCGCGAAACTTCGTTCTCGTTATACTTCAATTATCGCTTCGATCGCCAACGATAAACGCGCTGTTATCGCGTCGCAGGTCAAACGCAGGCTACCGTTTTCCAGTATCCTGGCCGCTGACACGCTCTCTTTTTCTACTCACCTTCCGCGTCCGATTTTTACTCGATCGATCGTCCAATTTCTCTCCTTTTATCATACGCCAATTTGTCTCCGTCGTTGCGGCTTCTTTATTCGAATTCTCGCCTCTTATCGTTCGCCACGAAGCTTTCGAACGTTTTCCACGCAAGGAACTACTGCGCCATCTAACTTTTACAATTAGCGATCCGACGTCTACGACGATAGTCTAAGATCTGCAAAGTGCAAGATATCACGCGGATGTTTCTTTCTCGGACAAGCATCGCTTTTCCGGTCGATCGCGCCAGCGACTCGACCAGCGTCCTCGAACAGGACCACGGTAGCAGAAACTTGGTGAAGCGTCACCTTCGATAACGTCGGAGTACAGGCTCTCAGGGAAGCATGATTAACGCGTTTTAATTAGAAGAAACTCCGAAGCCGAGGTCCGAACCGCGGTTCCAACGCATATCAGAACGAAAGACTCTTCGACCGATCCGATCGGCCGTTTCGTACGACCAGGCGAATCGAAAGTATGGCGGAGACGAGTCACGGTATTTCTCGCGATTTATCGCTGCTGGTTCCCGGCTTTCTCTCTTTTCTCTTTACGAAAAGCAAGAATTGGCCGATCGTGCGGTAACCGAAAAAGAAACGATTGCTCGCGCGCAAAAGTATTGCTAGGCACGCGACCGAGACTTCTTTTTAAACTCCCCCCCCCCTCTCTCTCTCTCTCTAAACGATCGAAAAAAGGAAAGGGGAGAAATAAAAGTAAAAAAAAAATACGACGAAACACATTTCGACCTTAATCGCACAAGAACTCGATGAATCCAAATATAGCACGATCTTTGCCGATATAAAAATGTCACGAGCTATCCAACTCTCCGCTTTCTTCTTATCTTCCTTCTTCTTCTATTTTTTCCCTCTCTTCATTCTCTTCGTCGTTGGTTTCTTACTCACACGATACCTCGTCGAATCGGTTCGATCGAACAAACCGGTTTACGCACGACGCTTAAAGATGGCAGGACGATCTTCGATCCCCGACATCGCCACAGGCGTCACGCCATCGAGATCGATCGTAGGTTATAAAAAAACGATAAGTCGATGTGGATTTCGTGTATTTATGTGGCTAAAGTTGAGTGGGCAGTCTTAACGATATCGCATCGTAACATCGTCCGACGTAACATTTTTCCGGTTGTCCATTCTCTGCGTAGAAACGTCATATTCGTTGTTCGTCGAACGTCGTTGCTGTCCCCCGCGAAATAAAATTCTCGCGATCGTCGAACGCAAAGTGCAGCACGAGTGTTGCGTTCGTGGCATCTTACGCAGAGCGACTGCGGTTGCCCGTAGTAGCGAAAAGGTTAAAACAACGAAACGTCCTGGCGCTGCCACGTCGACGAATGATAAATACGACGAAGAAGATCGGATCGATCGTCTTACGGCTTTTCTGCTAAAACTTGGTAAAACTCGAAACTGCTTTCTTTCTTATGTCGTTGCTTCGTATTCGTTCAAAGGATGGAACGTGATATATCAGCACGTTGAAACGAGCGTCGCGTCAATTTCTACGTGAAATGGTATGAAATTTCGAAGCGTGCAAGTGCGATTAAACGTAGCCGTTCTCCTAACGCTTATACGAAAGGTTATGCATTCGAGTACGAAGATAATTTTCTCTGACGATTAAACAAGTCGTTTGTCTTGGTAGGGACAAGAGAAGCGAGAAAGTCGCGCGCCTTTGACGTACGATCGAACGCGATACGATTATCGGATTAGTTAAACGATGTCGGTCGTAATTCATCGACGATAACGTGTCAGCGTGTTCGTGGTATACGGAACAGAGTACCGTGGTGAAGGTAATTTTTTGCTGCTTTCTTCTCTTGAAAAATGAACAATCGCAACTGACTTTGCTATTCGTTGGCGTGGCACAACGAACGCCACGCCATCAATCAAGAACACGCGTTCCACCCATCGAGAAAACACGAACATATTGTTATCACTGCCCTCCAAACTCTCTATCTGCATATCCTTCGGTGTACTGACGATTAACGTTTATACTAAACTAAATAACTTCTAATAAAGATATCTTATCGAGCAAAATGTTACTCTAAACTCTAACTTAACGCGTTAAAAACCTCGAACTTAAGTGTGTCGCGGATAACGTCATACCTAAACTTAACTATTAAAATACGTAGTGCGGCAACAAGCAAAGTGTTAGCGAGAAAGAGGAACGCGTGATAAATGATAAATGGTGAGAGGAAAGTGAGAGCGAGAGAAACAAAATCGAACGAATGTAGTATATGTGTCTGTGTCTGTAACGGAACGCGCGCGCGTGTATGTATATGTGTGCGTGTGCGTGTGTGCGTGTGTGTGGATGGGTGGGTGGGCACATGTATGAGACGTAGAAGGAAAAATGGCGCGTGTCCGCAGGCGAAATGTTTATTAGCGTGAGACACTTGATATGGCGAACCGAAAGTCGTTGGATAGTACGCAGACAAAAAGAGAAAAGAATTAAAAAAGAAAAAAAATGAATAATAAGCTGACACACAAGTGTATCTAGAATCGCTATAGCTAGATGGAATTATATTTTACAATTGTACAGTTATTATACGTTCGGGTGCGCTAAACCGATTCAATCTATAGATAGTCGAAAAGTAACTGTGTGTGTGTGTGTGTGTGCGCGCGTGTCTCTCTCTCTCTCTCTCTCTCTCTCTTTCTCTCTGTTCGTGGACAGCGAAGAGCGGAGAAAAACGCAGACTCCGTGTGAAATGGGGGAGAAGAAGCGGATGACAGAACGGGAAAACAGACGATATTGTGCGGTGAATGTTACGCAATGCCGAAAGATCAACAGCGACCGCGCTGAATATTTTTGTTCTTTAAGAAGCTGAAGCTCCCGATTCTTACACGTATACATGTATACTGTTATACGTATGTGTGTATGTATAATAGGATTCGAGCGCGTATAATGCTTACATCGGAAATCGATCCTCCTCGGACAGGAAAGGGTATATACACATACGCATTGGTGCGTGGCGCGCGTGGATGCACGTGTAATCACACGCATGTGTTCTCCTGCGACGAAAGAGAAAAAGCGATCGAGCCAATTGGCTGGCTCGGCGTGTTCCCTCGGCACGCACGGGCCAGCCCCCTTTCGTTTTCGGGAACTTAAATGTGGATACGAGCCAAGTATATAAAATACGAGCCGTAGCGTAAATAATGCATTTAGATTTTTTACATGTCGATGCGAAGCCTCCTGTGCCGTTTTCGTTAGAATTCCCGACTTTAGAGACGCGCAGATCTTCGACGCCACGATGCAACACGACGGATCCGCGCAACCAATTCGCAGTTTCTCTTTCTTTCGCCGTAGCGTTCTATGTTTTATAGGACACGAGTATAAAGGGGACGAGAACAAAATGTAAGCAGCGACAAGAGAAAATGAAACGATATCGACGATACGTTTTACAACTTGATCTAAAACATGATCAAACAAACACGAATACATGTGAACACGCATACAGATACACGTACAGATATACACGGATAATATAGTAGTGCGCGCACAGGCACGCATTACGAGCTCCCTTGAGAAAATTGGAGATATGTAAATATATAGAAATAATGCCGTAACTACGAAATTATATGAATAAAGTATTGAAACTGTGTACGAGCCTGCCTCCATACCTTCCCAGATAGTTGTGATTTAGGAAATCGGGAAAATGCGCAAGTCTTGCGTTTGTGTTCAAAATTTATCGCGTCTCGAATTTCTAAAATAATATAAAACGTCACTTGTTCTTCTTTTTTTTGACAAATTTGAAACTTACCATATTCGTATGTTAGTTTTATTCCTTATTAATATATCCTTAGAAACGATCGGCTCATATTATTTATAATACGACTTTATCGCGTAAACGGTATAATCCCACCTGAAAAGAAATTCATTACTAACGAACGACATATCCCGAGCAATATTTTCAATCATAAATATTATACTCTAACAATAAAGTGTTCTGAAAAAGAAATGACTCTAAAAGCCAGAAGGACTATCAAAGTGAATTATTCATTCCATCTTGCAACTCTAGTTTACCATATGTAGCTACAAAATAGAAAATTCTCAAACCATATCGCCACGAGTGCTTCCTCATTTTTGCAATATTAATTTACTTAATTATTCACTGTAGCCGTACAGGAGGCTACTGGTGAAACTGCGTCTAACGATCCAGGGGCAGGAACGTGTTTCCACAGTCCGGTGGACGAAGGTTGGACATGATACAGGCGCAACGCTACTTTAAAAATTCTTGAGTGTCGGTCGATTATGTAGATAACTGTACATAAAATATCAATGTTTATTATAGGTAAAACAGGAACACCACGTATCTACAAATGGAATCGTAGAATTTTGTACATGTTATGGATGTCTTTAAAACAATCTTTATCAAAAACAGAATTTTGCAGCCAAAGTTTACTAGATACTTTCCACAACGTGAAAAAATGCAAATGAACAAATCTTATAAGTCGTAGTATTAGTCCGATATATGTGTATATTCTATATATCTATTTTTATAAAATTATGTGTACCGTATTAAATTGGTAATACGAACGGTACGGTTATATGAACTTATGAAATATATTAGATATATTGAACAATTACTGTATAGAATCATCCGCAAATTACGGAGCAGGACGCGCATGAGAATTCATACGTCCCTGTTGATTCTCACGTACAGAGCGCTTGACAGGCTCGGCACATGAACATTGATTTGTTATCGATGACGACATCGTTTATCATCCATGATTATCGTTGAGTTGAACACGTGGATCGATCGTCAACATACTTTAATGTAGAAATAAAATATTTATTTAAAATAATTATGGAAAAACTAGTAATGTCTCTCTCTTTCTCTCTCTGTACAATGGCTTCTGATTTCACTTTTACTTTTATCCGTTTTACCAACACTGCTCGTACAGCTTTCGTTATTCCTTCTGCTGGTTTTCTTGCTCTCTTCATTAATTGATTACTTATCAGGCATAATTTATGCTTAAGTTATTTATAGATTATATCGCAATTTTTTAAAGCAGAAGTATGTATAGGAATAAAAGTCTACACTTCTTCTGCGATTATAGAATATCCTCTCTATATTTTATTTGTAATTTCATAGAAGATTTTAGTTTTAATTTAGGCCGCTACTATATTGGTCGTATTCTATCAGTCACTTGCATTCGTCGTCTGCGGTAAAGACACGGCAAAAGTATAGGTTAATAACATGAAGCAACAAGGACTGATACTCGGTTTGTCCTTCATTATACAAAAATAGCAACGAAATGAAAGATGGTTAATTAATATTTGTGAATTGATCGTTTTTGATAACATATCAAATAAATCTTTTAAACAGCCTATCAGTCAAAGGACTGATATTGTAGGTAACAACTATAATGATAGAAACTTTACTATATCATTGATTACAAATTTAATAATAATATTTTCTCTATTTTTACGAAACTAATTTTCCTTATTATAATAGATATTTTTCTATTATATGATAATATTATATAAATAAATGAAGTAAATAGGTTATTTTAATTGAGATACATTATTTAGAGAAATGCCAGATATCAAAGTAACCCCTTTGGGAGCTGGTCAAGATGTTGGAAGGAGCTGCATTCTTGTATCAATGGGTGGAAAGAACATTATGTTGGATTGTGGCATGCACATGGGATTCAATGATGAAAGACGATTCCCAGATTTTTCATATATAATCCCAGAAGGACCAACTACTAATTACATAGACTGTGTGATTATATCACACTTTCATTTAGATCATTGTGGTGCCCTCCCATACTTTACAGAAATGGTAATATAGATCATAAAAGTTACATATTAAAACATGATCTTTGACGAAATGATTGCATTTACAGGTAGGGTATACTGGACCAATTTATATGACACATCCAACAAAAGCCATTGCACCAATCTTACTCGAGGATATGAGAAAAGTTGCAGTAGAACGTAAAGGAGAAAGCAACTTCTTTACGTCACAAATGATAAAAGACTGTATGAAAAAGGTCATTGCTGTTACATTGCATCAATCTGTGATGGTTGATTCAGAACTGGAAATAAAAGCATATTATGCAGGACATGTACTTGGTGCTGCAATGTTTTGGATTCGAGTTGGCTCACAATCAATCGTTTATACTGGGGATTACAATATGACTCCTGATAGGCATTTAGGTGCTGCTTGGATAGATAAATGTAGACCAGACTTATTAATATCAGAGTCAACATATGCAACAACTATCAGAGATTCTAAAAGATGCAGAGAAAGAGACTTCTTAAAGAAAGTATGTTGATATTATTAATACTACACGTGTATTAGATTTTACATGAAACTTATAAATTTATCTTTTAGGTTCATGAATGCATAGATAGAGGTGGCAAAGTATTAATTCCTGTATTTGCTCTTGGACGTGCACAAGAATTATGTATATTATTAGAAACATATTGGGAGCGAATGAATTTAAAAGTTCCTGTATATTTTGCTTTAGGATTAACTGAAAAAGCGAATAATTATTATAAAATGTTTATTACTTGGACTAATCAAAAAATTAAGAAAACTTTTGTGCAAAGAAATATGTTTGATTTTAAACATATAAAACCATTTGATAAAGCATATATTGATAATCCTGGAGCCATGGTAGTATTTGCTACACCGGGCATGTTGCATGCAGGATTATCTCTACAAATTTTTAAGAAATGGGCTCCAAACGAAGCAAATATGGTTATTATGCCTGGATTTTGCGTTCAAGGCACTGTTGGACATAAAGTTTTAAATGGTTCTAGAAGAATTGAATTCGAAAACAGACAAATTGTCGAAGTCAAAATGGCAGTAGAGTATATGTCTTTCTCTGCACATGCAGATGCAAAAGGTATTATGCAATTAATACAATATTGTGAGCCAAAAAATGTTATGCTTGTACATGGAGAATTTGCTAAAATGGAGTTTTTAAAAGAAAAAATAAAACAAGAATTTGGAACAAATTGTTACAATCCTGCAAATGGAGAAACTTGTGTTATCACAACCATTGCCAAAGTGCCAGTAGACGCTTCTTTAGCATTATTGAAGTCTGAAGCCAAAAGATATTCAGCTTTGCCACCAGATCCTAAACGACGAAGATTACTTCACAGTGTTTTAATGTTACGAGAAGATGGAGTATGTCTTGTGGACGCAGATGAAGTAATTATCACGTTCCGTTCAATTATCGATAATATATACTTGTATATTTGTTAAGCTATACATAATAAATAATTAAAAATTTGTTTTAAGGTGACAAAAGCTGCAGGTATAACTAAACATATAGTACGATTTACATCCACTGTACAAGTAAGGGACCCTGGTCCAGCACATTCAACGACTTTAAAATTATTACAACCACTGAAAGAGAGATTACCAGGCTGGACAGTTCAATTAACAGATGGATCAATATCTGTTGAATCTGTTTTAGTAAAAGTAGAAGGTGATGAAGATGATCAAAAAAGCGTGTATGTTTCATGGACAAATCAAGATGAAGATTTGGGTAGTTACATTCTAGGATTTTTACAAACTATGCTAAACTAAGCAATGATCTGATGATTAAATGTATTAAAAACAAAAATAATCAATTACTTAATTGGTACATAATGGATCTTAAGACTTTTTGTAACCTGTGATATTGCTATGGTTAATAAAGTGTATATAGGTATAAATTATAAATTCTATGTGCTTTATATACTTATTCATCACAGATTAAGTCATTAATTCATTTTAAAAAATACATTAGAATAATTGCGTTATATTGTATTGTATTTTATCGTGTTGTATTGTACTATTATAATTGTGAATATTGATAGATTAAAAATATTTTTTCATTATAGTATCGTATATGGGTTATCTAATTACTTATATAGAATAAATACCATTTTTTACTCCTTTTTATACCTTAAGCTAAATACCATTTAAAAAAATACCATTACCATATTTTTTATGATATTATCAAAAACTGAAGAAATATATTGAATAACCATTATAGCAGGTATTTGGTTAAAATTATTTGATTAAAGGTATTTTACCCTGAAACTTGGGATTGTTATAAAATGTGAATAAATAATTTACATCGTTCACTATAATTACAAATTATTATTGAAATTTGTATATTGCGTAACGTGAAATAAAACAATAATCTTATTACGTACTTTACTAAATGTAAAATGTAAATAAGTACTATGTGTGTTAAACCTTATACAATTTTGTAAATAAACGAAACAATGATACTTTAAGAAACAAGTGTTTAATATATTATAAATAGAGTATTATCACCTATTTCATATCTTGTAACGTAGATTATAATAAAAATTATATTGTTTTGTAAAATAAACTAACACATAAAAACATTAACAAACGCTCTTTTAAATGCCCCATTTACATACGGTCTACTCCATGTCATTGTTCAAATTCCTTACTTACAAATTATTTAAAACATAAATTTGTTAATATAATTTGTATACTTCGTTATATTTTAATATATTCAAAACATCCTGTCCGAACACATTTTTGAATCATTGATTTATGAGTTCATTAGAGTTGATTTATTAAATTTTTCTCATATTTTATGAAATTAATTACTTGTTCGTGAATTTGCCTTAAGAAGCCACGTATTGAATTCCATCTATATACTTTTATACTAATGATCGTACGAACATATTTATTGCACATCAATTCATTAACGATCTCAGCTTTGTATACAAATTCTTTAACAATATGAAAATAATCTAAGACTCTACTAATTGCTCGCTATTAATTTAAAAAAATTTACGTAAAAATACTTGCATTACCTACTCAAAATTAGAATTCGTGCGTTCCATTAAGCGTACATTTATACATATGTACGTACATTTTATTCTATAAATGATTTCATGAATAATAAATTTTAAATAAACTATGAAGGCTTCTAACGCACCTGATGAACATGCTTTATGTAACAGAAATAATATTTAAACAATAATTACTATTGTTCTGTAATTTACAATGCATGATTTTAATAATTTTTTAATTATGCTTTTTTTATATCTATTAATTGTGTAATTGTGACAAACAGCAGTTTCGTTATTTCTTAGTGTCTAACTACAAAGTTCATTATTTATATTTCTTTCCATATAATAAAATAATATATTCTTTCCATAAGAAACATTATTCATCATATTTCCATCGTTATATTAGTCTTCTCAATAGCAAAATTTACCATTGATGTTTATGTAGTATTGGAGCATATGTAATTTCTCGTGTATTTTCTTTATCAATTATCTGGTGTCGTGCTGCGTTAACGCAGCTTGTTCTTTAAAGTTATTTTTTTCTTGAACCACCCTGAAAAATACATTAAAAGGTTTATCATATTATCCTATGCTTGAAAAAAAATTTATATAGATAAAAATTGAAAATAATTGTACATTTATTCCAGCAGATACAAAACAGCTAATTCACTTTTCTGATTCATTATTGATTTCAATGTTATTAATTTTATTGTATATATAACACAAATAAATAGATGAGAATATATCTACTGGAAATAAAAACTAAAATAATATATCTAATTACTTTTTGCGTGCTTATTTATATTTTAATTTTATATGTTACTTATATGATACATTTTTATACATTACTACACATACCCTTTTTAGCAGCATATGCTAATAAATTAGCACGCAATATTAAAATTGTATTGAATAGAATCCATCACCGTACACAAAAGCAATATTAAATATCTTAGTTAGCTAATAAAATATTAATTGCACATGTGAGGATTACACAAATACATATATATATATATATATTACTGCAAGCAAAAAATATATAAATGGATCACTTAAAAAGCTTGAATAACATTCATGCTGTTTGAACTTTTAGAAAAAGTAAAAATTTCAAAATAAAGAAATTAGTATTTTTTTTAATTATTTTCTTACATTAATTTAATATTACAAAATTTAAATCAAACAGCATAAACTTAGCTATATAGCAAAATAATACTAATAGTATTTGTTATCTATTAATATAAGCATGTTTCTTACTAAACATTGTGGCTGCTAAAAAAAAATGCTATGTTATGTCCAATAATGTGTTTACCATCTGTAAAAAAAGTTAATTAAACATATAAGAGCAAAAGCGATGCAAATTATGAAAATATAATATAACAATGATGGAAAACTATAATGAATAACTATTTATGATTCAAATTAATGAAAAATCACATAATCAATTTGATAGAGCAAACGTAAAATTTCTTTATAGTGTGCCCTTTACCCCAGTGTTTGTGTTCATAAAAATTGATCCACATGTAGCTATGCATGTTCTTTGATACCCATCATCTTCGCATCGCTCCTTTCCGCACCGGCAATGTTATAAACTTTTGTTCGTCTTTGTACAACTTTTCTATATCTATATAAAAAATATTGCGCTTTCTAGAAGTGAATAGTTGATATTAGACAAATCAATTAGTTTCCTTACTATCCATACGGCATTGATATATTCTAAAATAATTTGATGGACACATGATTATATTTTACATCAGTACAAATAACACTGTACCATAATGTAACAAGTTTCATAATATGTAAAATTTGATGTAATTGGAAATAAAAATATATGAAATTGATCTCCCTTAACAACATATTGGGACAGACAAGATGCAAGACATTCAAACTGCATGATCAAATAAAGTATAAAGCTAATGAGATCTAAACACTGTGCAACATATTTCAGGGGACACACACATTATGATAGCTCATAACTTAAAACAGCTAATAATAAAAAATCATTAACGAAAATATCTTCAAGAAATTTGAGAATTTATCAAATGAAATATGTACAAGTATAATACAAAAGATATTACACAATATGTGATAAAATTTTACTTATGTTACATGTAATTAAATATTTATGTGTAACCAGAGATATCTAGCTAATAATATAAGAATAAATTTGCAATTCTTAGAAATTTCAAGATTTTTTTTCTAGCATCTGAATTATGACTATTATATTTTATAGAAATTAACAAAAAGTGCCGCTTTGGACACATATTTAACATAACTAATAACTTTTTAATAAAAAAAAAGATATTATTAAATACATTATAAAATATCAGTCTGTCTAACATATTATAAATAACTCAATTATTGAGTAATTATGTTTGTTATTCCTTGCTTGTAGAAATGCTACTAATTGTAAGCAAATAATAAAATAGTGCCCATTAAAAAAAGAACATAACATTTAATACTACAAAAAATAATGTGTGGTGCAACGTAAATTAATATTTTTAAATAGACTATTGTAGTAAGACCTGGCATAAACTGCTAATAGCAGTCTACCATCAACCCTTTCAAAAGAAGGAAAAGTTCCAGAATCTCATACTTTGATTTGCATACCTGCGAATCTGCGCCGTTTTGCCATGGGTTTCTTAGTGGACTGTCAGAACAATCAAAATAACAAAATTGTTATTCATCGTTATAGCATGAGATTTCGTACGTCAAAGCAAATGTTCTTATTAATCGTGGAGTCACGATGAATCGCTGCTGTTTTAATAATAACCGCTATTTTAAGCAAATCTTAAATACTTTTTTATCTTCTATGAAACAAACACTGGGACAATGGGACAAGTATGTTATTACAGTTTGCATCGAATTTTCCAAACTAAAATTGCCAATGATTCTTGAAACTTGTTTTGCAATACTAAATGATTTCATAATAGATAATTTCCTAAAAAATAATTTATTTTCACTTTTAGAAAACATTGTTGTACAAAATTAGGTAGGATGCTTGCTGCAATACATACGCTATTCGCATTTCCTCCTTTCAGAACGAAATAAACTAAAACAAAATGCATATATGATAAATAAAATGCTGCTAGCATACACTTTCGATAGATATATCACGAATATCGTAGCTTATTAAATATTATAGATATTATGTGTTTGTACACATTTCATAAACAAATCCACTACATAAAAGTGTAGCAAAATATGAAGTTTTACTGTCATTAGTACTGCCATTTTAATCTTTCATTTTTAAATCATATGAAATTAATAATTTAAAGCCAATATATATATATGTGTGTGTGTATATATACATATACATACATTGATCAAACATAAATCGTATTTAAGTAACTCTTAATAAATTGTGCAGAATACTATTTTACTATACATAAAACCAATATATAATAAGTGTTTATATGTATGATTATAAAACACAATTTTATATGTATATATAAATTCATCGTTTTGTGTATAACTACAGATCACTTGTAAATGGTTGCTCTTAATGCTTATATGAACAGCCACAATAAAGTACGTAACAATGAAATTATTGAGATACATGAAGAATAGATCTACTACAAAATACTGTTTAAATTATAGACTACCAAATAATACTCTGTAATATTATAATAAAATAATAACACAGGTCTCAGGATTATCACAAGGAATTGTTATTATCTTATGTATATAATATCAAAAAATTGTTTCTAGTATTGATTATTTCTAAATGTTGCAGCAGACGTTTAAAAATTATATATTATGTAATTTATATTGCAATATTATAGAACATTCAATTACAATGCAAAGAGTAAGCGTTTGTAATGAATGTAATAATTAGGACTAATAAAACACATAATACTAATTGAAATAACATTCATTGTAATACTGAGCCCAAATAAAAATGTTTCATATTTTAATAACTAACTGAAGTGCACCTATACAGTAACAGAGCCAGTAATATTTGTTCCTCTTTTCACAGTTTTGGAGTTTACCTTCCTTTTTTTCTTGTGCTTTTTATGCTGCTGGCCCATCAATGGATTCCAGCTAGCCTGTGTGTTGTGATCTGTCATATGACAAGATTTGGAGGAGTATTTTGTAGTAAGGGGGCTGTTGTCAATTTCTTGTTGAGACTGAACCAAATTGATAGGCTTGGTTATGGAACAATTTGCGAACTCTGTATTCTTGAGAAGAATATTTTCTAATGCAGCTATCAGAGTCTGTGTTGCTAGTGGGAGCTGCATTTCAGATATATAATTATTTAACTCACCACACATTACATTAGGTGACGACAATTCATCAAATTTTTTAATGTATCAAGCAAAGAAAAATTTTCAAAATTGTCGTTCTGTTAATAGAGATGGTTCAAACATCAAATGATACACAACAATCAAATTGCTGATACATATCTGTTTGATAAAAACTTCAACTTTTTATATTTTATTAGAATAATTCACATATTTTTCTTATATTATTTCAAAATAATATATGATCCATAAAATTTCTTTGCATTTAGAAAAATGATGAAATTTGAAAGCAGATATCTTTTTATACTATTAAAAAAAATTTACATTTTTGGCACATGAATAAATGTAGTAAAATGTATGTATTATTTATAAATGTATAACTTTTTTTCTATAAGAACTATATAATTATAGGTTGACAAAGTAATATTTTCTTTTCCGAAAATAATTTCATGTTAGTATTAAATCAAAAATGTAAATTTTTGATATCATTTTTCTAAATACAAAACTATACACAAAATATCTATAAAATAGTAATAGTAGTTGCTAATAAGCAACATTAGCAAATTAATCGTTGTTGTTAGCGATCGTATAATATCGAAATTTCATTAAATGCACAAAAGTATTATATAGGTATAAATTGTGGTATCATTGAATAATTGGCATATATGAGTTTAATATGTATAATATATTAAATAAAATTATGTGTATATATGAATTAAATTAATATGTGCTGGCAATAATACCACATTTGAGTTTGTTGAATTTGTAAAATTTAGCAGCCAAATTCAAAAGTCTACAATTATGTATATATTTGGGCTTTTTCTCTTGCTGCTAGTATTAATAAAATAAAATTTAATATGATTTAACTATATTCAATACAATGTTATGTATTCCCCATTAATTTATCTATTTGATTGCCTATATTACGTATCTAATAAACAACGAATTTTTCGTAGATAATACTTTGTAAAAGACAACCTAACCCCAATCACTAGAATCATATTACATCAAGTAAATTCCATGTTTCAATTGAAGAAAACTTCATAATAGAAAATGTTTACTTTCCACTGAAACGGTTAAGTATTTAATTGACTTTTACAAAATAATATCTATATATAAATTGTTACCATATAATCATTACATATAGTACAATAACAGCAAAACACAAAAGGTCTGTTGTTAGTAATTAATTTCACAAATTAATTATAATTGATACATCACGTCAGAATTTTGCAGCATTATGTAGTTTTTCACATTTTCGCATTATAGCCATAATATTTGTCATTACAGCTATAACATAAGCTTTTTAACTTTTTTATACAAAAGGCACTGGACAAAAATTAATTATGACACTTATGAAACATTTAAAATCAATGTATACTAACCTCGGAATTAGAACATTCAGAAGCTGGCGGTCCATTTAATATTGGCTGTTCTGAACTGCTACAACCTCCATAAACTTCGCTCTAAAATTAACAGAAATCCTTGATAATATTTACAATTTAAAAATATATAGTATTTTATAATTAATTTCAATATTTTATAATTTGATTTAAAAAATATGTAACATTCAGATTGTTCATATACATATGCATATACATTACATATATAATACCTTAAGTTGTGACATTTTTTGATGAAGTTGTGTAACTACACATCGTAATTTATCCAATTCTGCATCTACAGCTGCTCTTTTGTTACATTCTATTTGAAGTTCTTCTGACAATCGTGCTTTTTCCTATAATTAATGTAACAATAGCTTTATGACATATTATTCAGCATATCCAAGTAATAATTTATTTCTTTATTGATTTACCTCTTGAAGCTTTTCTAATGTACCTAAATCATGAGTATCTACTTCACTCAAAACCGATTTTGGTGTGGATCTATGTGTCAATAATTCAGCATTAGCTTGTTCTTTAAAAGATTCAGCTTCTTTTAGTCTGGTTTCCAATTCTACTACCTTATCTTGTAACTACAAACATATGAAATTATTTACTTACATTTCAAAATATTAAAGATAAATGGATTTTTATATTTTTACAGAGCTTACCTTTTCATTTATATTTAATTTACTCATGAGTTCATTCAATTCAATTCTAAGACCTGCTACTTCACTTTCTTTCTGTCGAAGCTGTGACTCCCACCTTGTTTCCTCTGATTCTACATGACTTTGCAGCTTA
Source organism: Bombus picipes (assembly GCA_014737485.1). Lineage (NCBI taxonomy): Eukaryota > Metazoa > Arthropoda > Insecta > Hymenoptera > Apidae > Bombus > Bombus picipes. Next base: position 1,898,280 of record JACXIP010000022.1, read on the forward strand.
TTAAGCATACCTTCCTGTAAATACATTTTTGATAAATACAATCGAAGTAAAAATTTAACAAGAACATATTACAAATGCAATAGAAACTTACTGTATCATCAATAATTTGTTTGTAATGCGAAACCATATCTTGTAAATTTTTATTTTGTTTTTCTAATTCTGAATGATTATCAGTAGTATTCTTTTTCTTCAATTCAGTAAAAACTGTATTCACCTTTTCTTCAAAAACTTTGAGCCACAGCTCATGTGATTTTTCAGATACTTTTATTTCTGGGAATATCCTTTCTAATAAAGCCTTTGTTAACTTTTCTTCTTCTGCTTTTACTTTTTGTGTAATTTCCTAAAAATTAATTGTTATTCATTTAAATTTGATCTATTTTATTAAAGAGAACAAATGAAAATATACATGTATAATATTCATATTTTAGAGAGAGTGTGGAGGGAAAAAGGGGTGAGAGCGTAGGTGAGAGATTATAATTTATTCAATTATACATATATAAAATATTAAAAACAAACAGATCAGTTCTAAATTTAGAAAGAAAAGAATAAAGGTTAAGATAGGTAAAATGGGGACTTACATCAAAGTTCTTCCCATTATTAGATTTAGCACGCAATTCGGCGGTGGAAAGAGCTTCCATCACTTTCCAGTTTTTTACACGTAATTCCTGTTCCAACCATAAAGAAATGAAGATCAGTGTAAAACTTTGAGATAGATATTTCATATAAACGACTGACAAATATATTTAAAGAATTCTTTTGAAATTTCAAAATTAAGAGGAGGTTGGCAAAGTGATGGAAGCAATAAAAATTGATTGCAAAAATACATAAATATAAAAAAATATTTTTATATAAAAATTTAACTGTATATTTATATAACAATTTAACCACTTACGTGTTGGTAGTATTAACATATATATACACACATATATATACATGTATATATATCTTAAATAAATATACTGGAAAAAGATTATCTATACATATTATAACTTACATTATTTTTGGACCTTTGCGCTTCCAATTCATTATTTAAATGGGCAGCAAGAGTACGTTGATTGTTTACATCACTTCGTAATGCATCAATCTGAGTATTTAATTGATTCAGTTCCACTTCCTTATGTGTTAATTCAGTTCTTAAAGCATTTAATTGACTCTCCTTTTGGGCCAACCTTTAAGATATAATTGATATAGGAAAGATTGATCATCAAGAATCAAAATATACTAAATTAAGTGTTTTAGAATAGACATATACATACAAATTGGTTTGTTCTACAAGTTGTACATTCTTTTGAACATTATCATCAATTCCATTTTCGCGGCCTTCTGCAGCTGGACGTTCAGTAGTTGCTGCTAATTGAGAAGCCAGTGATTCATTTTCTTCTTGTAATTGCTTAAGTTGCTTTTGCAAATCTGCGAGATTTGTGAGCTGGAAAAAAAATAATCCGTATATTTTCAACGAAATATAATTTACATTTATGTTGATATTTAAATAAATGATACCTGTATAGAAAGTTTATCATTTTCTTCCTGCAGTCGTGTAATCTGTAACTGAGTTTCACTTGATCGCTGATCACGTTTCTGTAACCTACTTATCTCTGCCTTTAACATGTTCATTTCATTCGTTGTTTCATTTACAGCTTTGAGTTCGGCACGTGTTTCTTCTAATTCATTTCGGGACTGCTTTAACTGTTCCTCTAACTTCTCCATGTTCGATTGATTAGTATTAACGTCGCCTTGTGCTATTTCTAGACTTTTTGTTGTCTTGTTAAGTTCGTCTTGTACAGTATCTAAATTCTTCTGTACTGCCTCTAACTGTGTTTCCAACTGTGTTATATTTTCTGTTGACTGCTTTAATTCAATTCGTACATTGTTAAGTTCTTCTTTACATGTTTCTAGATCCTTGTCTTTGTTAATAAGCTTTTCTTGAAATACTTTCAGCTCCTCCTCTCTGTCAACAAGTGTCACTTTAAGAGCTGTAATTTCAGCTGCCTCATATTTCACTTCATTCATTGATACTGACAGCTCAGATTTTAATTTCACTAATTCAGACTGAGCTTTAGTCAATTCTGTTTTTAATGCTGAAGCATCATTAGCTTCTGTTTTTACAGAATTTAATTCACTTTGCAATGAATTCACTTGTTTTTGAAGTTCCTGTTCATGACGATGAGCGCTTTTTAGTCTGTGATCTAAATCAGCATGTGCACGATGGGAATCCTAAACAAATAAATATAAATATTTTATTAGCAATTTATTAACGCTTTGTATAATGTAAAAATTATTATTTATCTTTGTTTTTATCAACAAAACCCACATCTATGATCCTCCCTTCTGGAATTTTTTTAATTATCTATTTGAAAAAATTGACATATTAAGCCTTTTAAAGGTTTGTATCAATTTTTTCTTACCTCAAGCTGCCTAGCAACATCTTGCAGTCTATCTCCAGCTTCCTTGAAATGTTGTAATTGTCCTTCTGAATGCATCAATTGACCTTGCATAAGTCCTAATTGTTGCCGTAACATTTCTATTTCAGCAGTGCTACTCTCACAAGTTGCTTGTAACTCACTTTGTAATTCTTGTACTTCTACATGTTTTTGAGCTAATTGTGCTTTTAATGCATTTTCGTTATCACGCATTTGTGCAAATTGTACTTCCATTTGTTTACGTTGTGCAATCAACTCTTGTTGCATATGACCTTGAGTTTGTCCTTGATCCTCTTGCATCTTATGAATAATTGCAGCATTTTCATTTACTTTAGTTTGCAATTGTTCAATTTGTCTAGTAAATCCTTGTTTTTCAGCAGCATGACTTTCCAAGATATGTTGCATTCGTGTATGTAGAGTTTGAGTTTCTGTAACTTTAGCATTCAATGCTTCTTCTAATTGTCTTACATTAGCTGATAATCTAGACCTTTCAGAATTCAACTCAGCACGTAACTCTTTCAATTTATTTTGAAATGCAATATTTGCTTCATGTTCATCGGCTAAAGCTTTTTCCTTCTCTGCAAGTTGCTTTTTTAATTTAATAACTGGATCTGCGCGACCTTCTGTCCATTCTGAATGTTCTGAAGGATTATCCATTTGTTTATTTAAAAGTTGGTCAATAAGAATTTGTATTTCAGAACGGCTAAGTTCAGCTTTCTGAACTAAAGGCATTAATAAAGATACATTGACAGCATCCTTATCTCCACCTAAAGTAAAAAAGGAGCCAAAAATTAAAAAAGATATATATATCATAAGCACTTAATAATAAAAATGTCTTGATAAGATAGTTTAATATATGGAATCACTTTATTCAGTTGATAACATAAGCTTATTTAATCACCTTTAATTTAAGAAATATTAAACATTATACTAAAAGAAATATGGCTGTAAATATATATAAATATATAATTTTGTTTTATGTAATATAAATATATTAAATAAAAAATAAATTATAAAAGTTAATGAAAAGACATTAAGTAAAACACATATATAGATTTTTTAAATTCATTTAAAGAAATTAATATAGAAATTGAATTAACTTACCAATTTGTGCTAGAATATCATTCTTTTTCTTTGCTTTTTTAGATTCTTTATTTGTTGATTGAGTAGAAATTACAGTTTCTTTTATAATTTCTTTTACATCTCTAACTGGAGTTTCTTTTTGTTCTTTAATTTCTTTTACAGAATCTTTATTAGCTACTGCTGATGTATTGGTATTATTAATTGTTTCTTTTTTCTCTTCCTTAATATTGTCATCCTTCTTTTTCACTGAATCTTTCACATTCTTCTTTACTTTTGTTGGAGTTTCCTTTGGAGATTTATTTATAATTGATTCAGACTGACCAATTTGTTGTAAATTTTCTTTCTGTTGAACAAACCATATTAAAATATACTAGGATATGTATTTAAACTTGTGTATGGGACAATTCTAAAGATTAAAGATATAATAGTTAATTTTGTATTAAATCATGTGTTAATAAAATTTCATAAAAAAACATACATACAGAACACACAACAAGAAAAAAATAAATAATTAGAATAACTTGATATTGCAGCGAAAATGTTAATAAACAATTATATCGTGTATAATATCAACTTAAAAGTTTACGTTTAAACTCAATTTATGAAAACTTTTTTTATTAAAATTTTTTTAATATTATGAATTTATCAAACTAAAATCAGTTTAAAATCTGAAGGTGTAGGTAAATTTGAAAAATGCTTTAATAATACAAAAGAAGCACTATATATAGCTTTAGTGTTAAAGAAGCAGCAAGTTATGCAAAATATGAAAACATGAATGGAACACATATGAGATAAAATATTCTACCAAAAGCAGTTCACTCACACTATGACTCCGTATGAGTTCGAGGTCGTCCTTTGGTTGAATGAGGTCAAAATGATTAACCTCTGTTGAGAGGGGTTGTGAAGGACTTAATTCAGTCACAATAACCAATGGCTCATCTTTATTTACAAGAATTGGCTTTACCTTTTCATGCTTGCCTTTCTTCTTACTTCCTTTGCTACCCTCCTATGATTTCAATGTATATATAAAATGTTTCCCATGTATTGAACTAATTAAAAGCAGTGAAGGCAATGCACTTTCACTTTTATAATAACAGGTATATAATATTATTTTACATTATATCAAAATGGACATATAGAATTATTTATATTGGTTAGTTATTGTGTACATATGTATATATAAAGGTGCTAAAAATTTATAGTTTTTTTAACCATTATGGTTTTTATCAATAGATAAAATATTTTTTACAAAAAAATAGTAGTATCTTTTAGTTTACTTATATATAAATATTATAGATGCATTTTTCACCTTGAAATTGTATTTATTTTGATTTCTTGCCAAACATATATACCTGAAATTGATAAAGCCACTGCATCATTCACAATTTAAAAAGAAAAAGATATTAATATGAAAAAACAGTTAATACTCTTCACCACTACTAAATTTTAATATAATTGTGAAAATATTAGTTATTCAATAATAGCATTTTCAAATTTCTAGAAATGAATAATTAAAAAACATAAATGTATCATTAAAAGAGTATTTTTTATTCAATTGGATTTTATATCTTTTTATTATTTCTCTTAATTTTCATCTACATGATAAAATAGCAATAAAAATAAGATATTATCATGTGTGGAAGAGTTATTTATAGAAATTAATCTTGAGGTCCTAGAACTGTTTATCAATGAGCAATATACAAAAAAAAACAAACTTTTGCTTTAAATAACTTGTCTCATGTTATATTAGTATTTTATTTCATTTCTAATGTAAATCTATATAAAAATTCATAAATTCTTATTGTACTTTTCAGTTTTTAAATATATTAAATGTTTCCTGAGGTTATTTCAATACAAGATAAGATATTTCATTACATACTCAACATTACAATTTAAATTAACTTACCATGGCATAATTTTAATTATATTACATACATTTATAAAGAATTAAAAAATTATAAAATTAGAACAAATTGTTATATAGAAAATTTTAATTATGTAAACATATTTTTAAAAATGCATATTACTATATGTATAACAAACACTAATCATTTGTTTTTAAAATACTACAACTTGCTTGTAAATTGTTTTTTTATTACAAAACTTTATTTTTCCATACGCTAATTAAATAAATTAATTTTATACAAATTTTCTGCGAACAAAAAGTGAAATTATCTCTTTAAAAGAGCAAATGTCCATTTTAATATAATGTATATATGATTTATTTGACTTTAGAGGGAAAACATTATTAACTGGATTTTTTACATTGATATAGGAGTGTGCAGTTATTTCACATTAGTACATCTTTAAAAATTACTATAGTAATTAAAAAACTAAGATGGAAGATAATAGAAAGAGACTAGAACTAGAGAATAGAACTACATTTTTTGGGTGTTTTTAACAAAATTTCACTGATTATATAAGATTGTTATCTTAAACCATATAAAACATAAATGTATTAGTTCAGATAAAGTGATGTACAAATGTAAAAAGATGTTGCATGTTATTGAACAGTTATATTAAAATATTATAATTAGTCCTTATGGTTTGGATGACACCTAGCCAGAAATATGATACATCATGAATAGAAAGACCTTAAATGACATATATGTAAGTGTGACATACAATATGTAAGCATACCATATTTCATGCATGAAATGTATGAAAACTCAAGAATAAAAAAGCGCATGTGTATATCTTTATTTTATAAATATGCATGACGATTCACGCATAAATATACAATAAATATTTAAAAATTAGAGAAATGAACTTCAATCTTGTTGTTAAACTAAATTTGTTATATACTTCAATTAACATTAAACAATACGTTTTTTTAAAAGATAGATCAATTTTTATATCTTATCAGACAAAAAAAGGTAAACAATACAATTATTCTAATTGAAGTTTCTTAGAAAATTAATAATTTGATAATTATTTAACTTATTTTATTAACAAATATAATGTCAAATGTATTTTTAAATAAGCAATTTTAATTGGTTCTGATAGTTTTACTTATTTTTTGAACAAATAATGTAAATACAAGGTTTCACACAACATTGGGGAATCGCTTTGATGGTGGATCCTGCACATGAAAAATATAAAAAAGGTATATAAACAGCAGAATCCACAACTGAGCAGTTCTCCGATGTTGCAGGACACTCTGTGCATAAGTTAAACAAATATTTCTACAAAAGTTATTTAGATCAACTGAAAGTTTGAAGAAAGGTAATCATATACTTAATAAATGTACTTACACGAAGTAATGGCTCTAATGGTAAAATTTGTGGATTTTCCTCAAATTGTACATGCTCTGGTTTCTCTTCTTTATCTTCCTTTTCCTCCTTTTCTTCTTTCTTCTCTTTTACTTTCTTTCCTGCCTTATTTTTATGTTTCTTTTCTTTACTTTTATCTTTTTTATCTAAAATGAATATTAATACAACTATTACCATATTCATTTATAAAAATGTTTCATACTAACTTCTAATATAATAATTTAAGTTAAGAGCCAAGAATTATCCATAATAATATTAAAACATGTTTAATATAATTCATTTAATCAATAAGGTACTACAAATACCTTTTTCAATAATTGACAAACCAAATTATTTGTCTGACATCTTTATATCATATTATGATAGAATTATACATACTTAACAAAAGATCATCAGGAAGTTTTCTTTGTTCTGCTATTGCTTCTTCATAAGATTTTTCTTTTATGCCAAACATTGATACTAAAACAATAACTGCTGCAGAAATGACTACTACTGCTACATATACCAATCCTGTTTGGACATCCATTTTATATATTTCTACCTGTAATAGTAAAGTACTTATATGATAATAATCAATTTATATAATAATAATTTAAGATTTCATTAATTAATTTGTATACAATAAGAAAAGATTAACTATGAGCAGTTAACTAAAGTGTTCTTGATTTCTTGCATAATGTTACACAATCTTATCATAGTTTATTTGAAATATTATCTTCTAGTTAACTTTCTTTGAGTACTATTGATATGTACAATAGTACTTTGTACATGATACATATAGTATATTTAAACACACGTATTCTTTAATTCAATAAAAAACATTTCCATTACTAACTCTATAAATTAGTAAAAAATCTAATTCTATATTTATATTAAATATACTTTTCCGTAAAATATATGTATCATTTTATGGCACGTAATAATATAGAGTAAAAAAATAAATGATATTGTGTATATACATATATATAATATATAATTGTATATACATATATGCATATATATATTGTGCGGGTGCGCGTATACGTAAGTGTATATTCGATGCGTGCATGTGCGTATATGTAAAGTGTTTTATAATGGGATTATTTGTTAGATGAAAATTTTGGAGGAAAGTATGATAAACATGACATATGGGTGACAAGCAGGTCGACGACATAATCATTGAAGATGAGTCAAGTTCCTCAATGTTAAACCACGAATCGGATAGAACCGGCAAAATGACTTATATTGTACTAATATTTCGTTAAAACAATAGAACTAATAAACTCACTAAACTTACACTGCTCACCGAAAATTCAGTAGATCGCTCCTACTGAGGAATGTAAAATGAACTACGAACTCTGTTTGTCTACAGAGAATCACGATAAGAATTCACACACGACTTCTCAAGATTATGGCTGCCGAAGGCACAGACAAGTGTACGTGTTCGAAGCCACGCCTATCAAAACTCCCGTTTTCTGATTGGTGGCAACCTCTGCCACGTATGCAAAACACTCGTACAAACGAGAACAATATTCATGCATGAATTTTGTTAATTGTCAATGACAATTAACCACAATGAATAATTGATAACCTAATTTAATTCATGATCACTAACGCACTGTACGACATACGAAAGAGTTAACACATTCGTGACACTATACCAATTTTGCATACTAAAACAAGTTGGCCAACTTTATAAAAACAGCATTTGATAAGTTCTCTGTAGTCTTCTAAATGTGTTTTACGTATGGTCAAAAAAATATTTATTACTAAATATTAATGAAATGTTTTTAATAAATAAAATAGGGATAGATATTATTTAACGATTTAATTTTATTGTAATTTATAGTTAACTTTTTAACATATAGAAAAATATGATATCTTTATCCCACACTTATCAAAGTATATATATTATAATTATATTAAATTCAATAAAAATTTTATTGGAATGCCTATATACTATCCTGAAAATAATGTGAAAAATCTTTGTTTTAACAAATAGATATTTAATGTTCTCTATTTATACAATCTTAATCGATTTTTATTATCATATAACATTTCTTAACAAACAGTATTATGCGCTTTATATCTCTAATATAAACTAATAGTAAGAAGACTGTAAACGCATGATACTCAGGAATAATCGACATAAAAGAATTTGAATGAAATATGCCACGTTTTTTGTTGCTTTTCCATGTATAAAAGCATTATTGGCAGTATTTCAAAATTATTGTTTATGAATTTTTCAAATATTGCCATAAGATGATAATTCTTTCATTATTACGCAAACATTATTATTGTACCGCAAATCGATAAATGTACGTTTTCCATAAAACGTTATTTATCATTCATTAAAAGTTTGCTTTAAAAAATTGCACGAAACTTTTCATTCATAGATTTTGCTTTTCCTTGTAATAAGAAAAAGTTTCAATATTACTTCAGGAATGTTCATGCCACTGCTCGTGCTTCAGGCAAAAAGCTTTCCCAATATTTAATAAGTTGGTTTTGGTATTGTAACATGGTTTCCAAATATTCTGTTAATTGTTTCTTAAAGTCTTCCACTCTCACTAATTCAAATCGTTCAACTTCTTTTTTAATTATCTTCGAAATATTGTCAAATTCTTCTTGCCCTCTATCAACTTTTGCTTCCCATTCTATTACTTCAGTAGCAGCTTGGCTCGTTTTGTCAGTTCTTCCAGATTGTTCTAATCGTGCTTTCTGTTCCCTTTTTTTATTTAACATCATTTGAGCATGTTGCCAATTTTGAAAAACCTTTACTCTTTCATGAAATACATCCTAAAATTGACAATATTTTAAAATGTTTAAAATGTTGGAATGCGCAACATTTATATGTAAATAGATTACTAACCTTTATTGCTCCAATCAGTGCAACATAATCTCTTAACATTTCTCCAAACTGATACAGATCGCTATTACTTTGCGCTCTTCTGATCGCTTCTACTTTTTCCAATGTCTCAGCTAACTGAGCTAATGCCCTTCCAAGAGATGCTCCTGGTTCGCCATGACCAAGAACTGCAATGGATCTTGCTGTTGCACCAGTACATGTTGCTAATTCTCTTCTCTGATTAGTTAAGGTATCAACAGCAGAATGTAATGCACGCAGTTGAACATCAAGAGAATCAATTTGTGATGTCTTCTCTTCAAACCACTGAAAAATAAGAAAAATGAAAAATACTGCTTAATACGAATATGTTTTATAAATTTAATTATTAAAAATTTTCGATATAATTAATAAAATAAATGATACGAAATATTTTATTATATATATATATATTGCAAATATAAGTTATTAAACATTTTTTAATTTTACTTTATCAGTTTCATCCATTTTATATGTTATCTTGTTAACAGTTTCTCCAACTTTGTTAAACAGCCTCATTACTCCTTTACCACTAAGTGCAGATGTATTAGTAGCTTTAGGTAATTCCATATCTGTTTAAGATATACACAGTTATAAGTATGATTGCATTTAAAAAGTTATTTTATTTTATACTAGGATTTACCAGCTTCTAAAAATTCTCTAAAATCAGGATCAACACTAAGCACTGGATGAGCTGCAGTTCTATTCAAATATCTTTCAAGTGCTGCTCTGCGTTTTTCAATAAATTCTGTAGAACTGGAATTTTGTTCTTGATTCTTGTCACCAGACATTTTAATCTTAGTTGTCCCTAATCACATAATTATTCCATTTATTTTACTGAATAGTATGATAAAAATAATATGACTTCAAAATATCTATCAATACCAATAACACTCTTCTCTGGAGCAGGAGGAATTATTCTGCCATTTCTAAGATATTTATCTGTTAATTTGTCATGAAGGCCAAGAAAATCACTGAAGCGTCTAATAACACTGAAATTTCTCTTTCTAAATATTGGCATATTTGTTTCTGTCTCAACTTTGTAAGCAACATAAGCACCCATTCCATCTCCTATTTTTTGAGGAGAAGTTACAGTAATTTTTAAGAAAACATCAGAAGAATCTGTCGATACCTGTAAAATATAAACTATAACATATACTTTTTGACTTGTTGTTATTAACATTTAATAATCTAAAATATACCACATCAGGTGACTGAGCCTGTATAACATTTGTTGAAAGCACATCTGTATTATCGTTTATGGGAACATCATGGAGATCACCTATGTCAGTACTCATTGGTCCCAAAGGTGAACTTAATGGTCCTGGTGCAGGACTTGATACAGATGAAAATGAATTTTCTTCTGGTGCATCTCGTAAAGTTAACTTTGGTAATTCTGTTTGAATAGTTGATACTCCGTTGTAAGGAGGTGAATCTTCTAATTGACTTTGATCCTATGTTTAAACAATATTAAATTTTATTTTACAAGAAATGTTTCAAATTATTACAAACGATCTTATTATATTTTAGTAACAAATTACAAATATTACATTTAATACAATAGAAATAAACTTGTGAACCTAACACATAGGTTGTGAAATTTTTACGCACATGTCTGAAAACAATATAAAAACTACCTGTACTGCTGATGCAAAAATATCTTCATCGTCGTCGTCTAAATCATCAACTTTCACCTCATTAGTATCAAATAGCGGCGGAGATTCTTTTATATCAGCCATCTTAGCGATTCTGTCAATCTACCGAGAAATGTACTGGGATCGGCCCCCCAAGTGATGTATGCCGTATGCCAACGTCAATCGCTATCTGTGACTATCGTATTTCTCAAAGTACCTATCTATATTCGTATATTATAAACTTTCTAACTTATCTTTACTACACATTCCGCGCGCCTTAGTATAGAATTCTCACACCTGCAATATGTAATATACATAGAACAAATTAACAATTATGTTATTATAAAGGCGTCTACTGATGAAGTCAGTTAGTTGCGGTAGGATCAAAAAATGCATTATGTACCGTTTCGTTCACAATAAATTGTTATCGTCTAGTTATGAATTTGTAGCGGCATATTTAAAAATGATAACAGAGAATATGTACATATTGTGTTAATAGTGTACTAATTACTTTCGAAATAATACATGTAGCCAGGTGTACCGTAATATTTAAAAAAACCGACGATTAAAAATTTACAAACTATTAAACATTATTCTCAATGCATAATACCTTAATTTAATAAATAATTTAGGTAGATGTTTCTAGGAGGATTTTGTAAACGTGTAAAACAGTGTGCAAATGACATAGATACATAATGTGTGGTGCTTTTGTATCAGTTTGTGGTTACTTCTGTTTTCTGTATATATTTTACATATGTAATCTTTAATCTCGAAGTAAAAAGGATTAACTTGGAAAAACGTTATATGTTTATATATAGTATTTATTTATGAATTTCTTTTATAACTGTTTATTAATTACCAGAAATGAATCAAATGTCCAGAGAAGAAATTGATATCAGGCGACTTTTAACAAGATGTGAATTCATGGCAAAAGATGATCCTCATAAGGATTGGAAGCTTGAAAAGGTTAAAAAATAATTTAAAAAATGATTAATTATTTAAAATTAATATAATTTATTCAAAACAAATGTATCAATCATTTCAGTACATCCTTGCTTTGGATGATATGATCAAACAATTACAAACATTACCACGGTACAATTCTATTTTATTTTTTAATAAAAATATATATTTATTAACAAAGATTTCAATTTTAAGCAATGTGCGCCATATGAGCAACATGCCAACTTAATGTACTTGAAATTATTACGAAATTATTAAAATTTAATACATTTTCAGTAAACCATCTAAGGATACCATGATGGGTTACATTAAACGAATAGATTTCCTGAAAGGATTAGTAAATACAACTAAACTTACAAGTCCAGTAGATAGAGTTGCAGCTGTACAAATGTTACCAAAAAGTTCTACAACATTTAATGATTCAATAGGTCCAAATATAACAACTCAGATACATCAAAAAACTTCAGCAAAATATAATAGAGAATTGCGTGCTGAATTATTCCATAGTGATAAAGGTATATCAATATCACTATTTGTAAAAAAGATAATTTACAAATATAATAATCATCTTTTTTTCTGGGGACATTAGAAGATGGTATAAGACAAAGATTAACTAGTACAAACATGCATGATGATGATTTAGGTGCAATTTTAAAATATAATAGAAATATTCAAGAAAAAATTGCTGAGAATATGCTTTCCATGACTAGTAGCATAAAAGAGCATGCTTTAGCAGCAAATGCCATTATAAAAAAAGATATTGGTTTACTTGAAAAATCTGATAAATTAACTGATGTTAATACAAGTAAATTAAAAACAGAATCACTAAAACTGCAAGAACAAACACAATCATATTGGCGGTGCTGGATGTGGGTGATGATCGCATTTGTTTTAGTTGTATTTTTCAGTAAGTATTAGTGCATAATGTAACTCTATTTATGCTATAGTATTCATAATATTGAAATATCATAGCATAATTTTGTAGTTATTAATTTTTATGAAATACATTTATAATATACTTGTATGAAATATGATAAGAATTTATACAATAATAAAATTATTTTTCAGATATGGTATTATTTATAAAAGTTGCAAAGAAAAGTATTTAAATTTGTAAATACATTTATATGTATATCCACAACTGACTTGGGTACATGAGAGGTAGGCTATGTACAAATGTGAATATCTTCAATTCAAATAAAATCATTAATATTGTTATTCTTATCATAAGCATATCTGTATATATTCTTCATGATGAATTTTCATCTATGTGTATATGTGTTGACTACACTTAGTCAACAATATGGTAAATGAAAATAAAAATATAAAATTTTTTATTTCCTCTATGAGAATTACAATTATTTATCCTTCCATTGATATCACTGAATGTACTCAATAGTCTGGCTGAAGTTTAAGTGAAATTATTCACATTTAATATATTTAATTATCATAATAAGTAATAATTTATTCTCAATAAACAAATGAATGAAAAATTTATTTCAATACTTGTTATGTGTTACATTCATTTAAAGATATTATTTTTTCTTTTATAATATATTCCTATTAAATTAAGCTCAAAATTGGAGTTTTGCATAATTGTACTTTTCACTNTGCAAAGAATAATTTTAAAACAAAATACCATAGATACATCATATGTTTCTCCATTATTTACTGATACTCAAATAAATCTTCTTTACATTTTTTTACTGAACCATCTATTGAAATCCAATCTCAACAATAATTGAGCTAAATGCTCTCCACTTGGTTGTGCACGTACTCTATTCAATGTTTTGGTTAACCAACCCATTAAACTATCAAGAGTATCAGATAATGTTTTAAGCTCTTCTTGTTCTGTTAAAAGCAAATTACCTACTTCCCACATAGATGCTTGTAAGATAAAATCATCACAAAGTCGTAATAAGAGTTTTATTAATTTGTTGACCTACCAAAAATATTTATCAAATGAATTGATAGATAAATATTCAAAAATTATTTAAATTAAAATATAACGTACAGGATTTTTTCTTTCTGTTGAACTCCCTAATAGAAATGTTTGTGACATAACATTAGCCAAGAAAATACAGTGTGCTTTTTGCACATCTTCAAAATTTCGGGTATTTTTCATATTTGTTTCCATTATAGTATATTGACTTTCTAATACATCAACTTGTAAGTAATATTGTAAATTATCAATAATGAAAATTAAATTATTTCTTAGTTGAATTACACCAATATCACTGTAATAATGAAAACTATTAATATTTGATAAAAATCAGATTGTTTATATATAAAATATTAGAATCATATCTTACATGTTTTTATAATACATATGCTCACTCCAAAGGTTCCATAAATCAATTTGTGTTTTTTTAACCCTTAGCAAAAATTTGAATAATGTATTGTAATCATTTAAAGCTGATGGATTAAATAATAAATGTAATGGCCATATGACTTTGTACTTTAAAGTAATCATACCCCACCCACGTCTTTCTACAATAATATCAATACTATATTATCAGAAGATTTGTCTACTTAAAAAATATATCACTAAATAAGAAAATATATTACCAATTGGATCTTCACGTTCCTTTTCAGTAAATTCTGTACCTTCTACCTCAATATCTTCATTTTCATGTGGTGGAACTGGAACTATAAAATTAAAACTATCCATGGCATTTTCATCATTTAAATGCATTTTCCTTAAGGCCATTTGGAAAGCTAAATTAATATCCCTAGAGGTATGCTGTGTTGGAGATTTATTTAATATATGAGCCGTAAGTCTAATAAACTCAAGAAACAAATCTCCACGTCCCATAAGAAAGAAATCTTTTACTAATTTAAGTTGTTGCACAAGTTGTGCTTCTTCAACAGCAACTCGCCATAAAAGTTCTGTTATACATTGTTTCAATTCGTCGATTGTACGTTCAAATTCAACAATATTA
>JACXIP010000022.1:1915055-2072453 GCA_014737485.1 Bombus picipes
TTTCACTGACGTGCTTTTATTTTCTTTCAAATATTTGTTTCAAATGATGTATATATACATTCTACATATGTACATAAATCATAACTTAAAGACCATCTTTTCATGTAACCTCCATTTGAAAATGTGTATTTAGTAATTATTGGTTTGCATGAAGATTTGTATAGTATGATAAAGTTAAGGATAAACAACTTGCCAAACGTCATTCATATAGTATATATAAAAATTTAGGTTACTATTGAGAAAAATATTTGCTAATGTTGTAATTCTAATAATGTAATTATAATACTAAGTAATATCTAAAATCTCTAAAACAAACGTTAATAAGTTATATACTATTTATAAGAAAAGAATTATATTTTAATTAATGCAATATTTTAATTACACCTGCATAAAGATATAATAACCTCAAATAAACAAATCATCAGAACTATGTGTAAGTGTGGTATATTTTAGCGAATACAATATATTTTTAATAAATTTCAACTAATTACTCAATGATTTATTAAGATATGGAAAAATATTAATATATGCAATATATTATACATTTTTAATCTTTACATAAATTATATCTAATAATAAATTTTTCAGAGATCTAATTATGGATACCTCAAAGGATACATTAATATGTCGTTTATGTGGTGTAAATCTTGTAGAAGGAAAGCATAAAAGTATCTTTGAAGGATCAACAAATTTAATACATAAAATAAAGGAAACATTGCCAATTTCAGTACGTTAATATACAATACATGATAGAAATTAAAAGTATTAATTACAGTTTAAAATCTGAACATTTTATTTAAACTTAATGATTATTAAAATATCTTAATAATTTATCTGTTTTATATAAGAAAATATATATTATTACATTATTAATATATCATATGAGAAGGTTTTGAATTAATATTACCTTAAATGACTTTTACAGATATCTATTGATGATAATGGTTCAAAATATGTATGTTTGTCATGTTATGACAAAATTACTTTTTATTACAAATTTATTCAAGAAGTACTGGAATATTCTAAAAGATTAGAAAATGTATCACAAATAGAATCCTTCTTTGATCTATCTAAAGAAGTAACAGACTTTTCACAAATTCATAGTGATGCTATATATACATGTCCAAATTGTAATGTAGATTTAATGATTTTATTAGTTAGTAATCCTCAAGGCTGTGATTATACCTTCCAAATCTCATTAGCTATGGTAAATCATTCTGAAAACAAACATATAAAGAAAAAGAATATACAAATACATAAAAATGTAGTACATCTTAATAATACTAAAAATAATGTACATTTAAAATATGGAAACAAAACAACAATTACTGAAAATATTGAAAATATGCCTAATCAAGAAGTAAGCCAAACATTACCTGTATTAATCTCAACAAACTACTACAAAGAAGAAAATTTAAATTGTATGGATGCATTATCTAGCAAACAAAACACAAAAATTGAAGTAGAAAAAGACACAAGAAAAGATCTTAAGGAATCTAATTCTGTTCATCTCTCAAAAATACCAAAACTACAAGAAATATCACATGTGTCTAATAATTTAATGGATTATGTTTATAATTCTGCAGATCTATTAGTGAAAAATGAACCTGAGAGTGATAATACTTATTGGCTAGACAGTGAGACTGATTATAAAAGTGAGAAAGATACATGTATAACAACATCACAAGACACTATGCTTGAACAAAATGATATACAAGATGAAAATGATATATATAAATCTTGTTTAAAATATGTATGTAAATTATGTGGTGCTCGCTATCTTTCACACTTAAAATATGAATTTCACATGGAAAGACACAAGCTAGGTAAAACAGATAAATATGAATGTACATTATGTGATAAAGAAACAAGTAGTGAAAACTTATTATGGGATCATTATTTTCACACACACAAGAGTTTACAACGTTATATTTGTGTAGAGTGTGGAAAATTATTTAGAAAACGAACTAGATTGAATGGACATCAAAAAAATTATAAACATTCTGGTGTAAAACAAATACAAGTTGGTACTAGTGAAGATGCTATTAGTGAAGATGTCATACAAAAAGCTATAGCAACAACAAAACAGGAGAAAGTATCTATAAATTGTAATCTTTGTGGTAAATTAATTTCAAACTTAGATCCAGATGCTATTAATGACTTAGTTACATGTGCTACTTGTGAAGATTCTACACTTTCTTTAATGATAGATGGAAATGAGACAAAAGTAATTTCTCCACGTCAATATCATTGTTCTAAGTGTCCCAAACATTTTGTACGAAAAGAAAGACTAGAATTTCATGAAATGAGGCATAATGAAAATATGAATGAATTCATTTGTAGTACTTGTGGAAAAGATTTTAGAGCAGAAAATTCTTTATATGAACATTACCTCTTTGTTCATAAAGGAGCAAGACCTCACATTTGTGAATTATGTGGTAAGTCATTTCAGTTAAAAGCTAGATTAAAAGAACATCATCGAATTCATACAGGTGAGAAACCATATCAATGTGACATCTGTGGTCAACGATGTAGAACTACAAACGCTTTAAAGCTTCATAGAAAAATTCATTTTTCTCATAACAGATATACTTGTAACGTATGTAATAAGTCATTTAGTAAAAAGCAAAATATGAATGAACATTTAGAGAAGCATTGGAAAAATGATAAAAGTGTAACATTACCACAATTATTTACATGTCCAATTTGTGTAGAAGATTTTCCAACCTACCGTATGTTAAAATATCATATGGTACAAATTCATGAAATAAATAATCAGGATCCAATTTTAATAAAACAAAAACCATGGTATGAATGTGCAGAATGTCACGAGAAATTTAGACATCAAATGTCTTTAAAAGCACATAAAGAGAGAGTACATGAAGGAAGAGTAGACCCTGTTTATCAGTGTGACATATGTAATGCAACATACAGAGTAAAACAACTTTTAGTAAATCATATTAAAAGTAAACATGATGGTGAAAGACGTTATAAATGTGCTCAATGTGAAAAAGGATATAATGACACTAAATCTTTATATAATCATGTATTATTACATACTGGAAAAAAACCATTTATCTGTGAATATTGCAATATGAGTTTTAGAAGAAAAGACTCCAGAGATCATCACCGTAGAAAACATACTGGTGAACAACCTTATCAATGTCCAGATTGTGGTGAATCATTTTCTACCTATAATAATCGATCTAAACATCGAAAGAAAGAACACGGAGAAGGAGATCCAGAGTGTCCAGAATGTGGAAAAAAATGTAGTAATCAACAAGAAATTAGAATACATTTAAATAAACATCTGGGAGAGAAATTAAAAAAATTACAAAATATAAAATCTAAGTAGATATGATTTACATACAATTCAAACAAAAATACAGTGAAACTAAATTAAATTTCTAAATTAAAATTGCAATAATTAATTATAATTAGTAGATTATTTTATTTACAAAAATGTATTTATTTTAATTATTTTATATATTTATAAATGCAATTTAAAATTAAAAGAGCTGACTAAGAACGTGAACTAACATCTAGTTTTTTACTGTTTTATTACAATTTAAATTATTTTCATTAATTTTATTTTACTTAAATAATTAAAAACAGAAATTTCTTTATCTTCCTTCCATAAAAAAATTACATGTAACTTGCTACTAAATAATGTATTAAAATATTTCTTTGTATATTTTAATCATTGAATTATTATTTCATGAAATAAATACATTCATATTAAACAACTGAATAATAAATACTATATTAACATTTTATTAAACTACTTGTTAATAAATATTTTAATACAAAAGTTTATTAGCATTTTACACAAAAACTTATACAATTTTATACAAAGCTTCCTAAAAGAAAATAATTTTTTCTTTGCTTGTATAAAATTAATGTCATGTTTCTAGAAATATTTTTCAACTTTTGTATATGTTTGTAACGTACTTCATTTTTTTTTTTTTTAAGATATATTTACTATAATATTTCTAATTTAGAATGATCTTAATAGCACTCAAGTAAATTTGTAATTATTTGGTTTATAATGATAATAATATGTGTATTATACTACTTTTTCAAATTAGTCCTTCATTATGTATATAATATCTTATAGGGTAATTAAGTATGAAACATAAACAGCATATACTGCAATGTGTTGCAAACATAGTACCTGAAATTATCTATAAAAACATTGAAAATTAAATTTTAATATTTGAAAATAAACTATTGTTAAAACTTCAAATGTAGAAGAAATATGAAGATTCCAAAATAAATAAATTCCAATTACTCAAGATACCACTGTAACTACAGGAATGCTTACTAATTTTAGTGTTATTAAGGATTTAATATTGAAAAAGTCATAAACGTGTTTCACAACATCAAGGCAGTTAAAAATATTAAAGCTATTTGACGTATTTAACATATAATTTTTTACTTTAGTAAAGCAATATAATTTATATATATGTATATGAAAAAACTCATGGATACAAAAACAGCATTACAAAAATAAAATATTGAAAAATCATTGCAAAGTAGTCTTTATTGTGCATTATTTCAGTTTTATTCCATATATACACACATTCAGTTATGTATTTATAACATTAGTACAATTTTCTATAATACTGTAATTACATTGAATATATTTTCAATAAAGAATTATATGTAATTTATTATACATGTACATAGTTAACATTTTCTAAACATACTGTATATATGACTTGTAATTACTTTTTATTGCTGTGAATAAACTATTAAGAAAATTTTATAATAAAAACCGAATAAGCATTTATATTTTTAATTTTTTTGTAGTATAATATTTTCCAAGCAACCTTATTAATTAGTATAAAATATAGTTTCTATGTTCCAAAAAATATTTAATAATGTAATAATTTTATTTATAATTGTTGGATTAAAATAATAAGATTTGAGACTTTTATACATTGCAACATCTTTATTAGCATATTACAAAAAATTAAAGTGCTGCTTAAATATTTATATTTATATTTAATATCATCTTTTCAAATATTTATATATTTACAATGAAATATATAATATCATAACATAAATGGATGGAGCAATAAAAAAGAAAAGAAAACGCATAACAATTTTTAACAGTAGTAGTGTGCACGTTGTTCTCATATGTAGATACAGTCAAGGTAGACACGTGCAGCTGAGACAAATGTCAAAATTTAAATGGTTGCGCCTCAGTGTCCGATGCGGCGCTGTCTCGCAAAAATCAGGTGGTCGAATTTACCAGCTGTGTTACTTTGTACTTGCAATCGTACATAACAAGGCATTTAACTTTTTGATGTAGGAAAATCTGCATTTTCAGCAAATATAAAAGAATAGTACATAGTATTTCGTATTGCTTGTAAATATCATTCAAATTTCCTTAATTTTTTGGAAAATCAACAAAAATAACACATGAGGAACTACTTTTACGCGGAGTAATATCGGAAACCGTTCGAGCGAGTCAATATTTATCCTGCTTTTTTACTGTAATCATGGTTTACTTTACTTGAAAAGTAAATTGTGGAGAATATACTTAAATTTTAGAAAGCTTCTAATAGAAAATTTTTTGAAAGTCTACATTTATTAAATGGCTATTCATCAAAACAATTTTTGCGGAGCAATAATGACGTGCTACGATCGCACAGACGCAAACCAGCTTCGTTCATTGGCTGAAGGAAGTGAGCGATTCACACATACGTAACACATGCTCTTTTCTGCAAGTACATATTCACCAACACCAATCTAGAATTTTCGTACCTGATTCAGGAATGTATCTATCGCCTGAGATCCCTTTAACATTTTAAAAAATATCTTTCTTATTTCAGTAATGTATTGTCCCAGATTATATGTTTAAACATCCATTTCGTAACAAAACAACACTGCATGTAGTGATAATAATTTTTTATTGAGATTAAACTAATAATCCTATCAAAAAGTTTTTAACTCGAACAAAAACATATAAAATTCAGCTTTACCATAGCATTACTAAATATAAACATTATATTTGCAAATTACATTTGAATTATACTTCTATAATCGTAAATTTAAATACCGTATAATAAACAATTTGCCATAGAAGTAGAACGATAATTTCATAGAATTAATATAGTAATAGCGAATGCAAAAGCGGTAAAAATAATGTTTAATGTCTAAAAAACTAAAATATTATGAAAGTTTATGTAAAGCTGTAAAAATTGCAACTATTTAATGGAAAAAATGATAGGGAGTTTAATGGTAATGCAATCGAGAATAAGCGTGATAAATACGATCCTGGTTGCTCAGCACAAGTAGGGGTGAAGGGAGAGGCAGCTTCGCACACACACCGGCGCAGAACGAGGAACGAATTCACTCGCCGGCTCTCAACAAGAACGCGTCGACATATACACCGTGCTTGAACGTACTGAGGTGATATATTTGTTATTTATCCTACGGTCGAAGGCGAGTCAATCGTAAAAATGGCCGGGGAAAAACGTACTCAGGATCAAGAGGAAACTTTATTGTCGGAAACGGTGATCTTAATTGACATCGAAGGCACCACGACGAGCATAAGCTTCGTGAAGGTAACAAAGACTATGGCCGTGAGGCAGAACGCGCCCTACAGTTCTCGCATTTCACCGGTTCTCCAACACATTCTCTGACATTACCTAATGATCAAAATTTTCCACACAGCTAATATCTCGCAGAGAAATTTCCGAATGTTATCATGGAGTCATTGTACGAAAAAAAATTTGTGGATTATAGTTTCGCGCGTATTGTATGTGTGTGTTCTCTCTCAGCATTTACTATGCCGGCTGAAATCCAGTTTCAGGTTCCCTGTTCGTGAGACAGCGAGTTTCATGGCAGGCAATAGATGCTTTCGTCTAATCTAAAGCGAATAAAATATCGTATAAATCATGTCGAACTTTCTTATTTCGAACATTAACATTTTTATATTTGTTTACTTTTACTGTTAATGTTCTTTTTTTTGCGAAATGTTGAAGTTGTTACTTTTAACATGTTGTAAATGAAAACAAACTAAATAAACATTTAAAAAATTCTGCATATTCGAAACGTGGATTATTTAGCTACGAAAGCATTACTGTGCGTAACATAATTATACATGCGATTTTTCAAAATAACGGAAACCGTAACGGCGCATCGCACAGTTAATTCGATCGACGAGCACACACTACATTCACGTTTACCTTCCTTTCAGGACACACTTTTTCCTTACGTGCGAGAGAATTTAAAGAAATATATTGAAACTAAATGGGAGGATGAAGAATTCAAACAAGACTTTGAAAAATTAAAGGAGCAGGTAAATATCGGAAACAATTGAATATTAACATAAATATTGTATGTAAAAATAACCGTTTTATTAATCAATATTGAAATATTAAAATATTTGAGGATAATATAAAGAATTATGATACTTGAATGACATGGATTGTTTATAGAAAATGTATATATATATACACACACACACACACACACACATATATATGTATATATATATGTATATATATATGTTATACTACTCTTTTATTTATGTTTTAAATGTCTTTCTTTTGTTGTTAAAATCTTAATTCAGTACAGTAAATTTAGTGCTTCAACTTTTAGTGATGTATTTTAGAGAGTGGCCAATAGCATGACAGGTAAGAGGCAGCTGCTTACTGCTAGACATTGACCTGGGAACATTCTTTGTCCCAGAAGATTGATACCCAGATTGCACATTTATAAAGCTTGAGATTGGAGCTAAATAAATTTTTAGTACTATATTTATTCTTCAAATTATATAAATATAATTTTCTTTAAATCAAATCATTGAATATTCATTTGTTTATTGTTATTTGATTATTCTTTTAGAATACCATTTAACATACACATTTTACTTTTCTAATTATTGAAGTTTTATATTATTAAGTGTTATTTCATATTATTTTACATTCTAAAGTTCATTTACTTATAATAAATTTATTGTAATGTTATCACATATGTCTAAGGTAAATATAAATAATATAGTAATATAGTAATAATATAGTATAAATAATATAGTAAAAAGAAATTTAAAACAAAAATAGAATTAAATACAAGAATGTTTATTATAAATAAATAATTCAATTTTAAAAAAATATAAATTGGGATAATTATTTTATAATTATTTGGTTATATATTCTTTTAAAAATAATGATATTTTTAAAGATATAATATAATATTTATAATAATATTTATTTATTATTTAAAATAAATTTCACGTGTGTGATTTTGTTAATAAAGAAAGCATTGTGTTTAAGTATTCAATATTTTGATTGTAGGCAAAAAAAGATGAAGAAGATAAAATTGATGGTTTTGTACCAATTACTGGTACTAATGCAGAAGAAGAGAGAAAATCACTTGTAAAAAATATATTATGGCAAATGGATGGTGACAGAAAAACTGGTGCACTGAAACAATTACAGGGGCACATGTGGCACGAAGCTTATAATTCTGGAACAATTAAAGCACAGTGAGTTTCTGGTAGTTTCTTCTCATTAGAATTTACAACAAAAACACTTTCAGGTTCCAAAATTCCAATATTTAAAATTAGTACATGTAAAAAATGTGATTATGATATATATGATTATGAAATATGATATATTTTCAATAGTATGCTTATAAAAAGTTTATCTGTAAGCCTACTATAGATATCCCTGAATATATTTCGTAATTTATTGCTAACTGTTATATTTTAATTAATATCAAAGGAAAATGCTATATATCTAAAAAGAGTTTAATGTTAAATAATGATATATAGCTATATAATATAAACACCATATGTAGTGAGGTGAATATGTTGTGTAAGGGCTCACTTCAGTTTGGCATAAATATATCACTACAATTATGATAAACAATTTATAACATAATGAACAATTAAAAATGATTCATCGAATGATAAATGAATTATTTGTATAGTGTTTATGAAGATGTACCAAAAGCACTAGAATCATGGACGAGCGATGGTAAAAAAGTCTATGTTTATTCAAGTGGTAGTGTTGAAGCACAAAAACTTCTATTTGGACATTCTATACATGGTGACTTACTTAAGGTACTTTATTATAGTTTACCTGTCATAGATGCCAGTACTTATAATTATATGAGCGTTAAATGTAATAAATTATTTATATTATATTTTATTATATAGTTTATATAAAGTATAACAATATATTGTTGTGTGTGTTTTAGTATTTCAGTGGTTATTTTGATACTGAAGTAGGTGCAAAACAAGAATCAAGTAGTTATAAAAATATATTAAATAAAATTGGAGCTGAACCATCAAGCGTAATTTTCTTAACTGATGTTGTCAAAGGTTAGTAACTATGTATATCGTGATATATTAGTATTTACAAACCACAGTGATACTCATGAATAGATACTAATTCTTATGTTTTTCTATTATAGAAGCTGCTGCTGCGAAAGAAGCAGGCTTATCAACGGTTATAGTACTGCGTGAAGGCAATGCTCCTCTTACTGACGAAGAAAGAGTGGCTTCCACAACTATTAAGTCATTCTTAGATTTAACATTTCAAACTTCTACAAAACGACAAAAGTTAGAAACTACAGAAGTTCAAGAAAATAAAAGTAAGAGTACATCTGATGTTAGTGAACCAATGGATACTTCCGAAGATGTTGAAATGACCGATAAAGTAGAAACAAAAGAAGTTGTTCAAGAAGAAGCAAAAGAATGTATAAAAGATCAGCAACAAAAGGAAGCTCCAGTCACAGACGTGAAAATGGAAGAGCCAATGGTTATTGATACGAAAGATGCGCCAAACGCTGAAAAGCTGGAAAATACAGCTGAAAAGGTAGAACTTCAGCCATCAGAGGTGAGTACAAAACTAGACACTTCCGAAAATGTGCAAGCTGACGTGAGTAGTAACGCCGAATCAGTAGCAATACCTTCAAAAGATGATGAAAAGTCTGCGATTTCTGAAAAAGTAGAAAAGCCAATAGATACAGAGAAGTCTGTAGAACCTATCCCAGAGGCAACTCCTACTGCGAATGACCCCTTGGACGTTGGAATGAGTGAGCCTAAATCAAAGTCTGAAGAAGTTTCTATTACAGAGAATAAGACTGAAGAATCATCAAATACTGCTAAAGAAACTAAATCTGATGACATGAAAGTGTCAGAGGTAAAACCTGCTGAAACTGCATCAAAAGAGAAAGATAGTAACAGTATAAACGAAAAATCAGAAGAATGCGCTAATAAACCAGAAAAAGAAACGAAAGAGGAATCCACTGAAAAAGTTGTAATTACTCCTAGTATAACAGAAACTAAAGCATCAGAAAATGAATCTTCGGTAAAACCTGTGCAAGAACCCACTAAGACAGAAGAAAAACCTGCAGAAAATGGTAATGTACCATTGACAAGTGTAGAAAAAATTACTGCGCCAACGATAACAGAGCCAGAAGCTACTAGTAGCAAAGCAGATACAAATACTGAAATTAAAAATACGACAGAAGTAGCTAAAGAAACAAAATCTGAAACAGAAACAGAATTGACTAACGTAAAATCCCCTAAAACGAAAGAAACAGAGGAAACAGCAACGTCCGCAAACGATGCAGAAAAACAAGTAAGTGCAGAAGCATCAAAACAGGAATTGACAGAGAAACCAACGAAAGAAGAAACTGTAGCGGATGAAACAAAAGAAACGAATACAGTGGATTCTGAAAAGAAAAAATTAAATGGTACAACACAAAACGGAGATACAGATGTACCCCTGTCAGATGATAAATTACAGAGAAATGGACTAAACGAGGGGTCATCGAATGAAAATGTTAATTCGTCAACGAGCGGTAGTACATCTGCGCAAAATGGTGAACCAGAGAGTTCCTCTGAGACTAGTGCAGAATCTATAAAAGTCAAAAAGGTCGTTGATTCTGCAGTAGCCGATGGTGCCGGCGAACCTGACGTTGTTCCCCCTGTAGTTGTAGCTGCGACGTCTTAATCTTGTTCTTATACATTTTAAGAAGTCCTTCATACATAACCCCAACCCACAATACTTATCCGCAGATATAAACTGAAAAGTTGGCTCCCTACACCTTACATAAATCGTACGACGTTAAAAATGTAATACGTTAATTTAAAATACAGTTCATAAGATTTCTATTTCTTCAACAAATGTGAAGGAAGACGATGATGCGACATATACAGCGTGTTTCACGTTCGATTATCTTTTCTAATGTTACAGTTTGATATATTGCATGCTTGTCGATTATGTTAAATAGAAAATTTTTTAAAAATTCACGAACACTCAGTTCCTATTTCACTTGCTTAATTTATTTCGTTATACTTTGTCCTGCCATTTTCGGTTTGTCTACACAGATGTATTTTTTATAGTAGACAGATTATTCTTAATTTAAATCGACCCAGAGATAATCGAAAATGTCATTCGCTGTAGTAAGACTAAAAAGTATTTTTGATTTTTTGTTTTCTATTACATTTTACGATGTGTATCCTTCTTTTGTATTGCCTAAACGAAATGTTACGGTATGAACATTTATAGGATAGCAAATTCATCATAGTTGGAGTATGCTAAAATACCGAATGTACTTTGTGCCAAATGAACTAATTCATCAGTTTGAAGATTTTTCTATAATTATACATATAATGTTTAAAGATTTGATCACTATTTTAGTTTCTAACAACAATCAGGGAACTTTGATTATATATGATTTTAAGACTGAATTGGTAATGCCTCGAAAAGTCGCTGGCTTTAAACCATACGATATAATTTTTGCATACTCTCTTGTGTACTTAATTTTATAAACTGATAGTAACACAGTGATCTTTGAATCATAAGTCTACACTTACTATCGATAAACTGTGTTTTACAATGAATTTTATTCGACTATATTAGATATATTTTTTCGCGTTGTGAGGAACGTTGTGCGAGTTACTATAATGTAATATCATATTCCTATCTTTTTCTCTTTTTCTTTTTTTTTTTGCCTTTTTTGACATTTATTTATCGAAACATATACTTCTAGCTTAGAATGATGTTGGCCTATATGCATTGCGTATTTCTGTATTTTATATTGTGTATCATAATTAACATTTTATCGATATTAAGTTGATTTTGAGCGATTGGAAGTTTTGTGTTGCATTTATTAATGTCCTATAAAAATCATGACATTCGTATATGGTCAATGATGTGACTGTAACATGGTGTATTGCACGTACTCATTATTTTATTAGTTATATAAAATGTATTTAATATAGAACAATCCGATCAGAAGGAAAAACACTTCGGTTTGAAAATTTATTCATTTATTCCTACGGATTGATAATGTGAACATTTTTTCTATGAAATGACCGCTTTTTTCTCGACAGTTTCTTTTCTTTCTTTTTAGGATTCGTAAATTATTTTCCGAATTTGACAAGAACTCGATTATTTATTTATTATCCATTCCTGCAAAATTGACTGTGATTTAACGATATGCTGATAGACATAGGGAATTTAAAACAATTCATTTGTTAATCACCTGTAGTAATTCCTTTGGCAGATTATCGTACTAATACTAATATTTTTTATTGAAATTAATATACATCCTGCCTGATTGAAGACACTGTGAAGACTGTAGACCGTAGACAGTATAGTAAGCAATCGAAGCTTCCGTATTTTCTCTTTTCTGTTTTTTGATTTTGGTTCGTTTCCCTTTTTCGCCAGCGGCTATGCTAGAAAAGCTCAGCGATCCACAAAAGCGAATAAATGAAATAAACGAATTGCGATGTCAGCGTGTTCTAGACTTGTTATCTATAAGTGCACATATAGTCAGTAACGATTATGAGACTTTGAACCTTAAACGATTGTGAGACTTTAAACGAATGCATATTTTACAGGACACTTGACAGACCTCGCATTTATTTATAAGGTGTCCTTACAACAAAAACCATTTCAATACTCAGTAATTTTTCTTTTGGCGTTGCACGATTCATCATAAATTGATAGAAAGAGAATAGAGATTGTTAAAAAATAATGATCTCCATTTATTACCTGAAACGGAATTTGAATCTTGTATGCTTGATAGTCCTCGTTTCACGATGAAATATATCCGAGGATATATCAGAGCGGATAAGACCGTTGCCGATGTTCGATTTGATCCTACACAATAACTTATCCTTAAGTCAGATATATAAGGAAAATTTCCAATTGATATTATAAAATCTAGTACGATTGCAAATTCATCGAATGCATAATCGATAACATAAGTGTGCCCAAAAATGCTCAACCGCAACGATTGAACGATTTTATTGAAATTTTTAGGGTCACCTCTGTTAACGATGATTAATAAAAATACTAAAAAGCTCGATGTTAACAGCCCCGAAGCGTTAACGACTGTAAACTGCCGACATTTTGCCATAACGAATTTTTTAATTGTTCTTTCGGTAAATACCTTATATTTTTATATTATGTCTATTAACATCGTATTTGAAAATGTGAACTGACTCTGCCAATCAGTACGATAAAATTAAAATCTTTGGACGCTAACTGACAATATGTATGAAGTTCTTCTCGGCTGACTTTCACGGCATCATCAGATATCATCATCCCCATATCATCCATTCTTGTTCTTGCGTCGATAGTCGGAAGAACCGAAGTACATATTGATAATTTGCGACGTATGATTGCTCTTTACTTGCTTTGTGTTTCATTTTTATTCGAGTGCTCGAGATTGATTCCAACGAACCTTAGTATTTTTTCTTCAAACGTACACGATCATGTTCAATTAACGTAAAATAGCGTCGTTGATGTTCTAAGTTTAGGGATCGTTAACTCTTTGCGGTTTGATTTATAAGTATTATTTACAGGTGTCGAACTTGAAGTATCCTGATAAAACTAAAATTGGATAACGCGCGATACGACAAATGAGAATGTAATGTATTGATCATGTAAAATTCAATGGAATAAATTATTTGTTTTTTTCAATGTGACTATGAACCGCAAAGCGTTAAATTAAGAAGCGTTTGTAAGTTTAACGTTAACTCTTTTTTACTGTGACGTGTCAACTTAGAGATCTTCGATCAACGTTTGATACTCGACTTGATGCGACCACGCTCTAAGATGTATGTCATTGCAGCTTTATTGTGTTATTATTCGCATATGGTCGCATGGCCGTCGTACACTGCCTTGTTATTTATTATCTTTTCGTGATATAATATCGGATCGGATCGTCAAATCAGTCGTAAATCACTAATAAAACGTTGATGCTTTGTATTTTGTTAGAAATGAAATGAATGTGTCGCTTATACATGTGTATGTATATATACATGTATAGTGTGTATATATGTACACTGTAATGTAGTAAAGATGGTATTTATATGTAAATATCTATATATAGATATCATTTTTACTCGTGACACATTTTATCAGTTGAACTCGTATGTAATAATGGTTGTAGATCTTGTAAGCGAACCGAAGAACCTGATATCCATCAAGAACAAGTTCTCTTGCGGCTTACAAGTCGTACAGCTACTTAAATTGTATGCATAAGATTTGTCGTCCTTTCAAAATACCTTAGATACCGAGATACATTAAGTACCGAAGATAGGGAATACTAATAAACAATAGCTTCGTATCGATTAGCGATTATTATTTGTAATTCATTGGCTATTTTATGTAACATGTCAATATAAGTGTAGGAGAGAATGTACGGACTTAATTGATACTTTTTAACGATAACCTTCGACGGAGATCCTTAAAGACTCGTATCCTCTGAGAGACTGCTCCGTTGCTTTTCTTTCTCAGTCAAGTATTTTAAATACTTTTTCCTTTCTTCTTTATTACACGAGATCATCTGTAGAAAAATTACTATTTTCCAGTGTTCTCTAAACAATTAACGTATGTGTGTAATATGTATGTGTGCGTGCGTGTGTGTATTACATGGCAGGGGCACAAAACTGAGTTCTATTTCATCGTATCAAGTTCGACGATCATCGGATCTTAACACACATTTTATTCAACGAAGAGTAACTCATTACTGACTCCGAAACGGTATGCACTGTACAGGAAAAGAAAAGGATTGAGGATTCTGTTCTCTCTGAACTCTTCACTGCATTCGTAGAGCAAAATAAATGAATTTTGCAATTAGAATCCGAGCGTTCAACTTTTATTTCATTGTTCCTAACGAAGGCTTCGAATTTGCGCGAGCAAACTTATTTTATAAGAGAAAGGATGACCGTGATATCGAATCGAAATCAGAGCGTACTCGTCCTTATATTCTTCATACTGTAAATTTTGTTTAGGTGTATATATTCTCGTGGTAATATTATTACATTAAATATAATGGGATAAAGAAAAAAAAAAAAAAGATTAGCGTCCGCAACATAGAGTTAAAGGAACGGCATAAAAAGATAAAAGAATTGCGATTAAAGTATATCGATGTACATGATTGAAAACTAATCCGCTCTCGGTATTGTTTCCTCGAATTGGTTCGTGCTACTCTTGTCCTCAGCTAGTCGATAATGTTAGGTGCAGCAGCATTTTCACCCGATCGATCCTGAGTGCTAGTCATTCTACTATGCGCACCGGAGCATCAATTTTCAACCAACTAATTCAGTAGATCGAGATGTAAAAAGTCTCCGTCATTTTAACGATAATTTCCGTTGAAGCAATAATATTGTCTGGATACGATTCTTTTTTTTTCCTCGACATAATGTTAAGAACAAGATGTATCGAATATTTGGTACTTGAAATACATATTGTTCGAACGTATGAGATATTGCTTTTTCTACGACACTTTTCTCTTGTATAAAATGCTGAAATACCATTTTTTACTGGGAAATGCAAATCATCTTGTAAGATGTTTTATGTTTCATGTAATAATATACAAAAAGTTTCAGTGTCCATGCAATGGTTCAATATTTAATATTGAAGGTACACTGATTTAAAATTACGAATTAAAGGACATTAAAGATTAAAGAAATTTAAAAATCCAAATAATCTGTGTCAATAAGAGACTTCCTTTCTAAATAAATAATTTATAAAGATTTTTCAATACGCTCTAATATATCATGCTATACTTTTTCTACTTGTATTAAAAAGAAGAAATATAAATTCTATTAAAAAGAATACTAGTAACTTTGAAATGTTCTTGCTACCTTTACATACATATATGTACATGTTTTTTGTGATATTTTAATTGACTTCTTCGTGTACTTTAAACTTTATGCGTTTGATTATACATATTATCTTATAATATCTTTCTTAATACATTTTTTCAAATATATACTCATTTATCGATTAAATTATGTCATATTTATTTCTCTATTATCTAATTTCTATATAAATTTCTTTTACAACAAATAAATTTTATTCCTTTATTTATCTATCTCTTTTTCCACATATATCAACATTTTAGGAGTGCATGTTTAGAAAATAATAAACGAGTCAAAACGTTCTCTACTAGAGGTTTGTTTATATAAAATTAAAGGCTGCAAGCGTTTAAACTTTCTCTTACAAAACGTATACTATGCGAAGGGAATAAAAAACTGTTTTATAGTCGCTTCTGTTTGAAAGCCTTTACTACACGCGAAGTAAGTGTAAGGTCTTTCACCGGTACAAAAAAGTTCGCGTACCTAGCCTCAACTAAGTGTTCGTTTTAAAACCTTTTTCTCGTACGCTACAAGTAATACATAAGCTTCCTTTTCAATGCTATGCTTTGCTACATGTTATCTCGGCATTATCTAAAATTTAATGATTTCTCTTCGCGAATATTGCATCTAATTGCGCCCTCTTATTCTTTGTACACCTTTTTGTGGTAAAACGTGCCCTTCTATGTTGATTTATATTTCCATGCTGCTATGCAGTGTATGCAGTTTCTGTCCCAGGCACCAGGTATCACGAATGTAAAATCTAATCCTAAGATGAAACCACGACCGTTTAATACTTGAGAATGGTTTTAACGATAACTTTTCTTAATTTCTCCTTTAGTTTTTCAAAGTACAAGTGTATACAAATATTTGTTTCTTTTCTTTGTGTTTTAGTTACATTGGGAACAGAGATAATTTACTTATTTCATCTGTGTCAGGAATACTGAGACGTGATTCTAAGTGTTGACAAATATCATAATACTCATAATATGGTGAAGTGAATGTTTAGACGGTTTTTTAAAGTAAAGGTTTTTTGTACATGCTTCGTCGATAGAAGCATAGAGATTTTAATAAAAATTTGCGCGTTTCTGTGTTAGATAGTCTATACCAAAGATGAATTGTTATACATATATTGTACGACGAATGTCTTTTTAAATAAAATAATGGAAATTCATTTTCAGTGTTTTTACATATCCCCTGATACATTTCCTCATCTGAATCTTAATAAAATTCTGCAGTATTTTTTATCTGTAAAGGTATAGCATCTAAATATTTTATTTTCATTTTATAGTGATGTGTACAATATAAAAAAGTTGGTTAAAGCGATTTCTAAATTTTATTAAAAAAGTACTTTTTATAATAATTATATATATTTATATAATAATTGATAAATAATTTATATCCTTTTTACGGTTTATTATCTTTTTCATATTTTTTAATTCTATTTATGGATGTAATTTTAATAAATATGTATAGAGTAAAAAGATACGTATAAATTTAAATTATCAACTCTGTCTATAACCGTTATACTTTTTTATGGTATCAACAGATGGCACTGCTGACACTGTTTTAGTACCTGCATAAATTTTACAAATCTATATCAGTATACAATTTTTAAAAAATTAATAAGTTGCAATTATATGCTTGGTTTACAACATTTTATACTAAGTTCCTATGTGCAGTATTTTAAAATTATTCAACAATAATTGCAATTGATTACCCATAAAATAAATATATTTTTAATTATTTTAATGTTTGGTTTAGTGTAGATTGTTTGAACATTATAATCTGTATAAAAATGAATATGTTGAAGTTTGGAAAAGATTAATTTCATTGATTAATTAATATTTATTAAATTGTTGAACGGTATAACAGCGAAGAAAAGGAAAATGTTCGTTCATTTTCAAAAAATAAGTTGTAAGTAGTAACATAACGATTTAATACAATTTTCTTCCTTTATTAATATAGTTACCTATATATGTATGTGCTAATGTATTAATCGATATTGTATCTAATTATTTTCGTACTTTCCCAACATAATATGTAATGTGAGAAAGAATTCTGTTGCAAATAATTATACACTATTAGTACTGTCAGCGGTTAGTAACTCAAGATAGAATATTTTGATTTTTATACGTCAAATTTCAATTTTTCCCTTTGCATAAAAACTTTCAGTGGGAAAGATAGATGTATATGCGCATGCGCTGCCTAGCGACTGCAATTCGAACTAAGCTTATAACTGGAGTTTAAACTCTTATGTAAAATAATATTTACTTTCATTTTTGCACGTAATGTGCGTTTAATTTTTATTATTCCCATTTTTTTGTGTAACACACAAAGATATTTAGATAAATATTTCAGATTTCAATATTTATGTAGGCTTCTTTTAGAACATCAGAAATTCCTATTCGTAGGCTATGCCAAACCTACTTTCTCACTGCTCCCTTGTGTTTTATATATGCTCACTAAGAATACGTCTTTAATTACATTATTATAGAGATTATTGATCTTAATTGACGAAACAAAGAAACTAAACGTGCATTATTATTATTATTAAAAATAAATTTTTATGTATAATTTAAATACAACATAAATTAGCAATATTTTTTAGCAATCTTAATAGTTTATCATTATTTTCTTTAGCTAATAATAGTATATATTGTTACAATAAGTTTTACATTATATGTATATACATATAATTGCTAATTTCATATATTTATAGATTTTAATTTTATGTTGAGTTTAATCAATCTACGAACCATGAAATTTTTATTAATTTATATTATAATATATTTTTTAACAATTTATTATGTCTTTGCATTTATGTACTCATTAATATTAAAATTAACATTATATTTATCAGTTTTCCCGATGATTATATTTATTCCATATTTAAAATTATTTTGACTTCGTTTATATAACAAATATTGCAATTCGTGTTATACTATATATTTTTATTTATGTTTGTAGTTTGGAAAAGATATAATAATGTTAAATATGGAGTTATTAATCACATAAAGAAACATTCAAATAATAAAATGTAGAAAGCTTTTCTGAATCTCCCTTTCTAAAGCTCTCTAAAAGTTTATATAATAATGCCTAATTTTCATGATATACAAGTATTTTAAACATATGAAGGCTTTATTGAAAGTTTTGAATTCAATATTGAATTTATAATATTGAGGTTACTGCAAATTTGAATATTTTACTAACCTCTAATTAATAATTTGAAAAATGAAATAATATGTCATTTCGTAAACACGGTATTACTATAGTACCAAAAAAACAAATACTAAATTTTTAATTTCGTCAATTAAGTTCAATAATTTCAATAATAATACAAAACTTTTGGAAATATCATGTGTACATGAGGTGCGCATTAATAATTTTACTTTACTATCATAATTTATTGCTAATAACTTCACACGTTTAATTTTCGAATGAAACACTTGTATCGTTTTCTGTTTGAGTATGCACGTATCTGTCTTTTAGTAATTGACCGTTTTAGTTCGCAGTGGCAATAAACAATTTTGTAGAGAGAACTAATTTGTAAGTCCATTTATTACTGCTAGTCGATAAATATGCAATGAAGTTCGAAAGACGGGATTTTTACTGGAAATTTTAAATTCTAACTCTAACATCAAGCTAGCATTGAATCTCTTTCGTAATTTGTGAACGGTAAAAATATAAAACACAGTTAAAATTATTTTACGTTATCAATCGTGTCTGTTAAAGCTATAACATTTAATAAACTTCTAGTTTAGACATTTGAATAGAATAGAAATATGTAGGTGTTTTGATACTTTCTTCTCTCAATCGTTGTCGCATAACCTCTTTCGTTCTTTTGCATGAAAAATAATTTGTCATGTATGAAAAATACTTATATGTATTTGTGCTCGAGCGCGTCATATGTCATAGAAAATCAGGATTTGTCTCAACGATCACATCAGGAATATTCTGAACATTGTAAATTATAACGAACAATTCTGGCAACAATATCGCAAGGCTTGAATCAGCGTGCACAACGTCTCGTAAGAGCAGGAGAGCGGAACTCGAACTGTCTTCTCCTTCTATTTGTCGGATTGTGCTCTTATTTGCTGGCTCTTGCGTCCCTCTGCGACTCTCTTTCTCTGTCTCTTTCCTCCCTGTCGATATCTATATACCTGCCATTCCATCTTTGTCTAGCTTACCTTATATACGTATACACCGCATCTTCCTTTCTCTCTCGCTCAATAGGGTGAGATCGGGCCACGGACGTATTCGACAGGATTGGACCAGCCTCTGACGTCATTGCGTGGACCGACGTATCTCGTTGACGATTGTCGAAAGCATGCTGTTCTCGCGCCTCTATATATCCACCTACAGCAATCAGCGGCAAATTCAAACACATGATAAAGTTAGATTTCTCTTGTATTGCATTAATCGAACGTTACTTTTTCTCGTGCCTGGCAACGATGAGTGAATTAGGTACGATCATTTGAAAAAATTAGTCTCTCGTCTCTAACAGTGAATTATCGATTCGGATGGTTTTTTGAAATTCCAACGAAATCTAAATTTCCCAGATAGAACTTTGGACAGGCTGATATAAAACTGTGAAGCAAAAAAAGAAAAGGGACGAATTATTAATTTCTCTCATGAAGGTGAAGTCCTGGTGTTTTAAATATGGATTTTTACGGGTCGTGTATTCTTTATATATATATATATATATGTATGTATGTATATGTATATATATAACATATATATAAAGAATACACTTTCGTTTCACTTGTATATGTATATACAATTCCCCCATTCCTCACGTACCATCTACGTTATTGCTTGTATTCTTTGTGCTACATAGAAGTCATAATATGCTTTATAAAACCGTGGATTCAACTTCTCTTGGTGTTTATTAATATAACGTTTATTATACGGTTCTAAAATTTCGTTGGTATTACTAATTATAAGAGAAATTTTATTTTAAGTAACGAATGTTGTTTCTTTTAAATGAAGAGGAAAATTACTCCCATTTCAACGATATAAAACATACATAGTAAAATATTAGTACGTACTCTACATAACCTTAGTCTGAACATTGGCACAGATATTTTGTTTCAAAAAGTTATACGTATTCGTTCGAAAAGGTTGTCTATTTTCGAACAATTAAACTTATTATAAACTAACGTAAAATTTTTGACAAATTCAACCAATTAAGTGAAGAAAAATAATTTTCAACATTTTTCTATGGTTTTTAACAGAGGCTGCTGTGCTCCTAAGTACTGCGTGACATCATACTCGTACGGACATAAGGTACCCGAAAGAGAACAATAATCGACCTCGCTCAAGATGAATGACATCGAAGTCTGCGTAAGCGGCTACGTGCTCCGATGTTGAGGAACATCAGCAAGGGCGCTAGCCGCAGAAAACAGTAGAGGTTAGGTATGGCCAGGACGGTACGTTCCAGGCAGTGGAGAGAAGAGTACCCGGAGAGAGCACCCGGGCCGGGTAGGTAGGTAGGTATACATAGGTAGGTAGAGCGCAGAGGCAGACGAGAAGAGACGACCGCTTGAAATCCCTTTCTCCTTCCCGCCTTTCCTGCCTGCTTCTCTCTACCGCCCGTCCGCCATGCCACTACGAGCGAGCGAACGTACAGCTAGGCCGGCACAGTCCTGTAGCCCATTTGGCATTTCCCCAGCTATAGCGGCGGTCCTGTAGCCCATCGTTGTTATCGTCCCGCAGCTGCATAAAGTCGGCTCTACCTCCCCTTACCCCTCTGACCCTCTCCCATGCTGTCGACCAACCGCCCGTCCACTCCCCTCCTCATTCTGTTTCGCTCACCTCGCTGCTCGACATCAACGTTTCTTCCTCCATCTCTCTCTCTCTCCCCTTCTCTCTCTATTCTTCCTTCTCTCACCCGCCTGCCGACCTGATCGTGTTGCCCTCCTTCCTCCCCCCAGTCGTACCGACGCTTCGACCAATCCCCTTCCTTGTCGCCCCATGAGCTCTCGTTGTCCGCCGTTCACTTCTCTCTCCCACGAGCCTGCCAGCCTGACGTTTCCCCCACCGTACTCCTACTACCACTAACATTCCCTTATTCTATATCGTTACCGCTAACTCACACACATATACCATCAGCAGCATTGGTACCACGTTTCTACAGCGACGCAACGGTGGCGCCGCCAGACAGGGACGCCTCGAAACGTTTTTACCCTCCTCTCTCTCCACCCGTCTGATCCAACTCCATATACCGCCGACGACGCCTGATGCTGCCGTGCTGCGGTATATACTCGCGCACCGTCCTTGTCGTTCTATCGATTCCCTACCTTCCTCCTTCCTCTCTTACCCAACCTCTTCTCATCCTACTCGTCATGTGCCCCCTCTTTCGCTTTTCTCTCTGCGTCTCACTGCCAGCCAACTTGCCTGTCTGCTTGCCTGGCTTGCCTGACTGCCTTGCTCGTTTACTTACTTGCTTGCATGCTAGTCTGCCTGCTAGGTTGCTAGCCT
Organism: Bombus picipes; assembly: GCA_014737485.1. NCBI lineage: Eukaryota > Metazoa > Arthropoda > Insecta > Hymenoptera > Apidae > Bombus > Bombus picipes. The sequence goes on from JACXIP010000022.1 coordinate 1,937,662, forward strand.
GCTTGCTTGGCCCGCTTGCTTCGTTCAACCTCTACGTCGGTGTAACCTTGGTGGAGAATAACCCGCCGTTCAATTCAAGGAATTATGACGGCCCCTCGATTTTCTCTTTTTCTATTTGCTAGCCCCTCTTTTTCGTTCTTTGTCACTAGTTTCCTTCTCTATCCCTCTTTCTCTTCTGTTTCGAGATGAGTAGAGAGTAAAGCCAGTTCTTTACTTTGCTCGTTGGCGCTCATCCGTGCTGATATTTACGCGCCTATGGGCCCCGTGCAGCGAGCGCCGCCATTACCTGAACTCCACCAATGATATCGTTCGATATACAAAGCGAGTTCGAGAATCGAAAGCTGCGTTCCAAAGATGTAATTATGAAGCGATATTTTTCAAAGTTCCTTGAACATCTTCAATTTGCGCCGTACGTTGATTCAAGCGACAAAGAAAACGTACAATTTCGAAATTGTGGCGACGCGGAAGAAATATATGTGTGCTTGTCAAGAATTGCAGAAACAGCGCCATCGTCTGACGATGGTGCGCAGGAGTAAATGAATGCGTTTCGAGGTTAGGTTATTTCTAATATAATTCTCGATATTCGATATTTCTGATTGAACAGTTTGAGAAGAACTTGTATTTGTCGTAGCAGCTTTGTTCGTCTACGTTAATCAATTCGACTATGCAATTTTTCAACATAACGATGAACGATGGCCAACCGGTTTGAAGGTTAGATAAAGAAGCTACAGCGGAAATCAGCGTACATTAACGAACACAGAGAACTACTGATGGCGAGTATGTTGTTCGATCGTTAATTATAAATACCGCGTACCTACCATACATGTTCTTATTCTGTGTATATATATATGTATATATTTTAAAAACGACCGATGATTATATCAAATGTATTTCATCTTTGTGTTAATCTACTTTTTACAATTAACACTATATAAAGTCGTCTCATTTTAAACGATAACAATCAATAGAATAGCGTACATGCTTACTTGCTGTGCATAACCATTAGTTTATCTTTATTACGATAATAATCAGATACATTATCTTCTTATTTTTAATACATGAATTCGATCTTAATTTTTTAATATAAAGCTTCTTACGATGATTATTAAATAAATGTATTTTTTATTTAATACGCAATGAACTTGAATTTATCGTCAGAAAATTCCGTAGCTAATCGTTTATTTCGAACGTGCCATTGTGTCTGCCTCTTTCTCTTTATCGCATTATACACACATATATATTTATTTATTTCATGACGTCGATCAGCATCATTATGCGTCTGTAATGAAATTATAGTCGATGTATATATTCATTCAATGAAATTTATGTACAGAATTAAGAAACTCATGCAAGAAAAAGTAAAAGTTATTTCATACTTGAACTAGTAAACGAAAAAATATGGCATTTAGGTTAATCCGCGTTACTAGACGTTGCTAGAATGGGAGGCACGTTGTCCGTGTTCAAACGAAACTTTCAGCGTAATGAAATTTGAATTTAATTAGGTAGAATGAAAATTTAGTTTTATTAATTATTTGAGTCATAACCGGAAAGTAACGACGCAGTTTCACGGCGTTCACGCCGATATGCACGAGCTCACTCGTAAGTGCAGAGATCGCGGAGAGGCATGAACAAGGCTGATCGCGTATACATATTTCGAGGAATAGGTGCGGCAATTATCGCTTCACGTTAATTTTTGGTGGCTTTATAGGTGGCTGCATTGGCGTAACCAGTCAATGATTGATCGGCTGGAAATCTCGGCAACGGTATACCGGCCAGAATTAACCCTTGAGATACACTCCGTATGTCTCACGGGCCCTTCAGTCACTTGAAATTATCGGTGAGCACGGTGAGTAATTGCACTTTCAATTGGTAAATTATTAAACCCGTCGCATCTCGTTTGTTACGTCCGTGTTTTGATTGTTATTGAAATCCGCTACGGATTTCATTCTTTCTCCCTTCCTTTTTTTTTTTTTTTTTTTTCGATAATCGTACATCCAACCATATTCACCGAATTAATAACAAGAACAACAACAACGACAGACATTCGAATTTCATTTTTTTCTTCCCTACGAATATATGAGTACGTTCTTTTCACGTCGTTAATTAACATCTGCCCCGAACAATCTTGTGTGATTTTGCATGTTTTGTACGAACGTCGAAAGCGGACTTTTTAATCGAGTTCACAATCGGGAAGGGGTTATTAAACGATTTCGAAGCGTTCTATTACGTTTTACGAGGAACGTCTAAAAGTTGTTTTACTGTTGCTGATATTGAGGTTACGCGACTATGCGGTTCAACGCCGGCTATTTCAAGTATTTTAGTGCGCTCGTTATTCTGTTCGTTTGGCGGGTCGGCGCATAGAAATAGCGAAAGAACACAACTTTTTTTTTCATTCGTTCTTGACCTTTCGGGAAAAACGATCGACCCCGCTGCGCGTTCCTGTCGATGCAACCCTGTCGGTTCGTAGGGTAGAGGATGTAGGATATCGTTCGCGCGACATCAGTGTCAGTCACTTGTTGAATGTCGGCCAGCATGTACGGATGAGCATCCGGCGTGCGTCCTTGCAGTGTTTTTCGCTGCAGCCGCGCGCATTTCTCCTCTCCATTCGTCTGAGGTGTTGTACGTTGCCCGGTAAACTCGGGCCGCCGTATAAATACCGGCGCACATTTTCACAGGCAACCAGCTTCGTGAAACGGAAATAATTTTCTCGGCAAATATCATGGATTCTTAAAAATGTAGTATAGTGACATTTTAATTAATTAACGTTATAACATTCGAATAGAAAATATTTTTTTACCTTTATGTCGCTCTATACAAACGATATACATGCACGATAATGGAATATGAAAAACGTATTCATATATATTTTATATACGAAAGGCAATATTATAGTATATTACAGTTTACATGTAAAATTATACGAAATGGATTCTCTTTTACTCTCACGGAATTATAGTGCTGTTTGAACGTTATCGAAATTCGTCATTGGATTTCGATTCGAGGTTGAGGCGGAAGGTGAAAATCGGCCATTTTTGGAAACACAGGCGTGGCTCAATTCGCTTTTTCCCCCCGTTTTTACTAAATAAGTTCAAATATCAAAATCTTCAAGTTAATTGGAAATTTCGCGAAAGGAAATATTTTTCTTCTCTTAACCTATTAACCAGATTATTCCTTAATTAGAAACTTCCATAATCATGAAACAAAAAAGTAACAAAGATAAATCAATTTCACTTAAGTCAATTTAGCCTTTCCACATTTAACCATGACGTGATTTATCGTTAACAGAAATACCTAAAAATATTATGAATCCTCGAATGAAGAAATTATTACGTTGAAAACAGATCGATACGGCGAATGACGAATATACTCGCTATCCTCCCTATTTACCAGTTAAATACTTTGTTTTATTTATTGCATTACGCTGTAAAATGCTCGATAATTTATCAAGCGACACCCATACGCGGGTTAATAATTCTTTGAACTATCTCGAGCAGAGGATTAAATACATAATGGCCGTGGATTATTAACCGAAGCTAATCACGATTTTGCGCCGATATATTTCGCAGGATGACTTGGTGGGATCGTTATTAATTGATTTCGAGAACGGATCGACCGCAAATTTATCCGGCCAGATGTAATTCGGGCTTCTGAAATTGAATCAAGACCGCGCGTTCTATTTTTAAGCGGACGTTCCGATGCACTCGGACGATACGACGAGGCAGAGAATTCTCGTCCTCGTCGTTCCGCCACGGGACGTCGACAGTTCACGATGATGTTCTACGATGTCTCTGCCGGTCGTTCTGCAGCGTTACATCGATGACGAGGAACGTGAGGATTTTACAACTGCAAAGATTAAGCGGGCATCCGCGGATGATTTTACGATTACGTTAATGAGCCGCACCTCTGCGCTTTCGGCGAATGAAATCTTAGCCCCGTTGCACTGTTTGCGCCATACAGTAGTTTAGCTCGGGCTTCCGCTGGCGAAATTTCTGTCTCCACGAAAACGTACAGTTACAGTTTATGTAAGAGGAATTTCGACAGAAGCGTATGCAGCTGAATTCGATATTCACCTAATTAACCCGAAGGCTTATGTGTTGCGCTGGCGTTATATCGCGACGTTAATTGCTAATGCGCCTGTATTTGCTTGCAGAGTTCACGCGAACGAATCGAAGACAGTTCGATCTGTTATTCGATCGTGGAAATTCGAACTTTGATCCGACACTGACGCAACCTTCATGATAATTTCCTCTCGTCGACTGGACGTCGCGAGGCCAAGTCCATCTTTTTGCATTTTTAATGCTGTCACGCAGTGCAAATAACGCTACGCCTCTCGACCTGCTTATACGACAACATCAAATTAACGTCGTTTGTATATTTTCAATTTCTTTGAATAATCATTAGGTCGCGGATGTTTATATATTCGTGGGAAATTCAAAGATACAACAGCAAAATACCTACGATATCCAAAGTATGGCGTTGTGATATCTGGAAAGCGAAGAAAAATCCTCCTTCAGATCCTATTTCTTCAGTCGTGTTTGTATCAAGGTGTATAAAATGTAGCCGTAGTGAAGATTAATTTGCGATATCTTCGTGTTTCTTTGTTTATTAATTAGAAAGTGTCGAGTTACGATTCGCGAAATACTCGCGAATCGAGTACAAATATTTCCTACTTTCTAGACAGGATTTCGTTAACCGAGCAGTTCACGGTTTGATTAATTTAAATAATTGTATTCTTACCAGCGAAATCACAAAGCTTTGAACTTGGTCGCCGTAGGACAAATCCGAGAGATCTGGTTTTTATAAATTTCCTCTATTTTATACATTTGCCAAAAGACATATTCTATAGCTTGTCTTTTGATAAATTATTTAAGTAGCGAAAAGGATGGCGAGTAATTGAAGATTAGCCCGAAGCGTATAATGGAATTTCATTCAGCTTTTACGAAACCTGCGTATGAATGTTACTACGGGGAGAGATGCAGAACTTTCTGTTGTTAATGTTGCATGTCCCACCCACGAAGGGATGTCATATTTCGATCCTTATTTCTGTTAAAAGGGAAACATTGCAGGCAAATAAAACTTTTATCATAAATATTACAGAGCTGCACTCTGACGAATATTTCATATATCTCGCGACTTAACTTTGTAATATGCTAAAAGATGTTTCACAATTGCTCAGGCAGTTTTATACATTTATAAAAACGCAGCAACAATTACCATGTCCTTTGTAATATATCAAAATTCATAGAAACGAAAAAACAGTTTATCATTTCACTCGTAATATAGTTTCTAACCATATTAGTACGAACTTGATTACAATTTCATCGTAACAAATGATAAGTCTCTACGTTATACTAAACTTTAACACAAATTACACTCGAATGTACAGTCACTAAATGTTCGATGAAAACAATCATGACGCGTTGGATCAACTGGTTGATTAAAACAATCTTCTAACACTGGCTCGCTAATATACGTGTCGATAATCCATACAGTTATCGAATACAACGCTAACACGATCGTTGTGCGTGCGATGGTTGTGCTGGTGAATCGACTGACTCTATCGGTGAACCGAGCAACGTACGGGGTCAAAGCATTGTACTTGAAAGAAAAGGCGTCTGGCTTTTTAGCTAGTTACGGAAGCCTTTGTACCTCGTTTTGTAGGTGCAAGGTGGCTTAACCGCGGTCTTAAAGGATTCTATTGTCACCGAGGGTTGCACTTGTTTGCTGAAGTCGACCTTATTCCGACTCGTCCGCATTTTTAAGCTACATGTGCGTAGATAGGACGAAAAGGGTGTGCGTAACACGAGCTCGACTTTAACGTGACCTCATGACCCTTTAAAAGGAGACGACGCTCTTCTCCGCAGGCGAACTTTGATTTCTCCCTTGGAATAGCGAAAAATCGATTTCAAGTATAGCACATTTTTTCCCTTGTTCAGAAACGACGATACATTTTTAGAAACATTAGCCTTGAATGTTACAACAAAGCGGGTAACAATTGTAGATATAACACCGGTGCAGGAAACTGTCATTTGTCATTTTCTTTTCAATTTTTTTCTGTTAAAAAAATACCTTTTATAAATACTTTATCCGTCTCTTTTTCGTAGTTTATTTTTAATTCTGTCATCCTCGGTGCGAACGGAATTTCTCCTTCGACAGATAATTTTTATCGATGGTGGCTTTGCAAGAATAAGCGTTTCTTAGTATTAGCGACCAATCTTCCACTCTTTGACGAATTAAAAATGACTCGTTCTAGCAGAAACAAATGTTCATCGGATTAATAATAAAGCTTTTTTCCTTCAAGTTCAAGTATCTTCGCCTTTTTAAATTAAATTAAAAATAATTAGTTAATTAATTTAAATTAAAAATTATTCATTCCGACAGAAATAACTATTCATCGATCTGATGATAAAATGTGTATCGATGACATTTCTTCAAGTTCCAACATATTCAGCTTCCTGATCAATAAATAATATTCATCCTGGCAAAGAAATATTCATTGGATTAATAAGAAAGTAGATTATCGACAAAGGCAAGGCAGATCTTCTTTCTTCAGGCTCAAACCTTTCACGTTTTTTAGACAACTAGAAACTATTCATTTTAACAGGAAGAAATATTCATCGGATTAATAACAAAAAGTGTTCTTCCTTCAAGTTCAAGCATCCTCACCTTTTTGGCCAATTGAAAACTATTCATTTTAACAGAAACAAATATTCATCGATTCAATGATAAAATAAATATCGCTGACAAAGTAGATATTCTTTCCTCAAATCCTTCCGATCAATTAAAAATTATTCGTTCTAGCAGGGACAGATATCCATTGTACTAATAATAAAAATATGTATTGGTAATAAAGTAGATATTTTTCCTTCGCTTTTACAGCTTTACAATCGTAGTTCTTGGAAAGTTTGGTCATTGATCAGCGAAGTCTACGATTTCGTGGTTGAACGGGCCTAAGCTTGGTCGAAACGTTGTGCGACCTACCTGAAGTGTAAGGGTCGAGTTTACTTCGAAATATTGGCGCCCACTGGTATTTGTAGCCTAAGTTCAGAGAGCCGGGTTCAAACAGGTCTGAACCCTCGGTCCCATGGCCCATTATCCCGAAAGGGCCTTCGAAATTCCTTTAGCCTGTGGAATTGGTAGAGTCGAAACTTTGTGTCCCCGTATCCGGTGTGGTCGACCCTGAGCTTCGACTCAAAAGACGTTTCACGTGTACACGTAGCTGAATATATTTAAGCCTCTTCGTCCGATTTTTCTTCTTCGTTCGTCCGTGTTGGAAATCCAGGTGGAAAGAACGTAGCGGAGCGATTGGAACGAACAGAGAAATTTATGTGACTAACATATTCCTAATCTCTTCGTCATTTGTTTCTACATTAATGAGCACTGTCGTAAATCATTTTTTATTCCTTCTTTTCTATCCAATTCATCGCTGTTATGTTTATACGCGGCTACTTCTTATCTCTGCTTTATTCGTTTTATGCGTTGGTTAACGTGAATTGTAAATTATTTTTTATTTCCTGTTTTGTAGCCGATTCTTCGCTCCTTATATTTATGTGTATGTCGTTCTAATCTCTTCGTCATTATGTTTCATGTTCATTAATAACGAGCTCTATTGTAAATTATTCTTTATTTGTCGTTTTCTACCCAATTCGTCGTTGTTCTATTTACACGACTAATTTATCTGACTAGTTCTAATCTCTTGGTTGTTTGTTCCCTCGTTAACGCGCGATATTGTAAATCATTTTTATTTCTCGTTCAGTAGCCAATCCTTCGTTGTTGTCTTATATCGATGTTTCATTACAAGGTTGTAGCTTTAAATACATATAATGCAGCCAAGACGTGTAATATTAAATATATTTTGAAATAGTAGAAGGTCGTAGAATCAAGGTTTAATCTGTGCCTGATTTACGGTGACGTGGCTTAGTATAATAATAAGATAAATGTTTCTGTTGTTCAAATACTCCAGCTTCGGTCTTGAACAGCGCATTTTGGTTAATTTATACGAATGATATAAATACAGGTATTTCTCCAAAATAAAAGCACGTAAATTGTGCAAGAAGCAAAATGATTTATTAACGTGTTTCAAGTAACTAACGATTATTTAACAGAGAATTTCTAATTTCGTAAGAGATGTATTAAACACATATACACGTGAATCAATACATGAAAAATACACTAACATTTAAAACCAAATGTAACTTTATGTAACCAAACAATTCACCTGAAACTAATTTCCTAACTATTTTTTAATTTCACGTATCAGTTTCATTCGCCTAACTAGTTTCAAAAATATCCTACGCAACCAAACAATTTTTTTTTTTATTTAATTCTTTTCATTCACAATTCGTCCAATTTGGACACTGGGTAGAATTTTTTAACCGTTCCAAGCAATTGGCTAACATTTTCCAAATTTTCTACAGAATATACCATATCCAACATCGGAAACGTAATAATCAGACATGCTAATTCACGCGTTTGAGATTGTAATTTCCTAACAACTTTTTAATTTCACGTATCAGTTTCATTCGCCTAACTAGTTTCAAAAATATCCTACGCAACCAAACAATTTTTTTTTTTATTTAATTCTTTTCATTCACAATTCGTCCAATTTGGACACTGGGTAGAATTTTTTAACCGTTCCAAGCAATTGGCTAACATNTTTCCAAATTTCCTACAGAATATACCACATCCAACATCGGAAACCTAATGATCAGACATTTTTATGCTAATTCACGCGTTTGAGAATATAATTGAACAAATAGGATCTTGGTAGAAAATCGTGTTGTATCGATCGACTATTATAAAATTATTATATCAAAGTATCGTATCGTGGAAAACACTATGCTTTTGGGTATTTCGTACACGCGTTTTGCAGAATTTTTCGCTTTCGAATCTCCTGCAAACGCAGAAAAATCCGCATTCTAGCGGTTGCGTGTGTAGCCAGCGATGCAATATTTAAAATAACAACGCGATTTCACGGCAGTAGTGTTCAAATATGAAGAGCGTAGGTGTTACATGACGTAGATATTATGCAATAGTTGTTTCGTTTCATCGTTCAGGCGGCTAAGGAATATTCACTGGTGTAAACTAATGTGCAGCGTTAAACGATGGCCTCTCGTCTATCGTATCATCGGAAAGTTAGGACACTTAGCGATGATACAGAAATGGACTTGCTTATCATTGTGCAAACGTTCTCGCGCCAAGCGACAAGTAGGACGCGGCTCCTGGCGAAAAAATCACACGTGTCATCGTATTACGTAGCGATTACCTGTTTTTTACGTAATGTGTCGCTTGGTATTTGTGCCTTAAGAAACTAGAAAAAAGAAAACAATTGAACATGTTTGTTCGTGACAAATGGAAGAATAATATTCTTATGGCTTTTTATAAGGAACACCTTGTTTTCTAGAAATATCTTGCAACATCGACGCTTGTTGCTGCAAACTATCGTATTCTACGATAAAGCTGCAGCTCGAAATCGAGCAATGTAAAGGCGGATTAACGAGGAAGATGAATTAATGAAGATTCCTAAGGAATTATCGAAATCTCAGAGAAATTAATAATAATAATCAATTAATCTGCTATTAGCTTGCTGTCTAATTTATCCCAGATAACTTGAACGGGATGTAGATCGGAAGATCGTGTGAATTGATACGTGTACATGATTGCTAATTCACTGTTTCCCTACAACTCCAACAAATATCTTTCGTAAATAACTTTCTTATCTGTTTCGTATCGAAAACTGCCGGATCTCGTCTCACCGTGTTATTCTGCAGCAATTTTTATCAGCTAATTATTTTCCTGCTAGTCTGCCTCTGTTATCGCATTTTTCACCAGACTAAGAGATCTTCTCGTGTAGCTGTATATCTGTATTTTTGTCTTTTATATAGAAATATCGAAGAGCGATAGAAGATTTGCCAATTGTTACACAGCTCTTTCTTCGTCTCCTTCTTTCCGGCGTTTTATTCTTTTTAACGCGATCGTACGCATTAGGGTCAGTAGGGTGCCACCACTTTGTGTCACCATCTTGATTCATTACGCAGGAATGCTGGATTCGTGACTGGAGGTCGTTAGCACGAAAACCTGTCCGCACTTTTGATGAATTATTATTTTTTCCCCATTAATGCTCATTCCACGCAATGAATACGAAATGCGGCCGGTCCAATTCCAGATATACGCGTGTGCCGAAAACACTTTATCGATCGTAACACGGCATGTTGCTGCTTAAAAAGAAATGTTAATATGTTGGATTTAAAAAAAAAAAAAAAAAAAAAGAAAAACCAAGCGAGAAGAAACTTATAATTTAGCAGGAATTACATACTCACGACGGAGTTTTCGCTTACGTAACATTCAGCCTTAGTTCCATTTCTCTTATTTTTCGAAGCTCAGGTCGCCAGCGTTTATCAAAGAGCCAACGAAAATGATTCGAAGCGGGCATTTCACTCTCCATTTCGAGTGGAACCGGTACGATAGCTGGAATCGCGATCGATTTTTACAGTCAGGTTTGTTATCGTAAATTCTCATTAATCCGACCGTAATATTGGGATCGAGCGGTTTCCGGAAGCCGGTGGGCACGCGTAAATCCGAAATTTACTTTTAATCTGCGAAAACAGGGCGAAGAAAAAAAGAAGCGGCAAAGAGGAGGAGGAGGGAGGGCGGGAGTGGAAAAAGAAGAAAAGATCACAGAAAAGAAAAGAAATGGCGGTTCTTCGTCATGCTTAACCACGGCAATTTTTCAGCAACGCTTTCTGGGTCAGAGAATTTCCTTTCCGGCTTTATTCACGACGCGGTAATTGCATCGTAGTCAAAAAGTCAATTTAATTAAGGAACAACGAGCGGTTGATGTAAGGCGACGAGACCGCGGCATCTCTCGAAAAGAAAGCAAAAAAAAAAAAAAGAAAAGAAAGAAAAAAGGAAGAAACCTTTAAATTTTCATAGAGGCCACTTTAACTGCTCAATTTTCCGCCAATAATATCGTCCACCCTTCCCATCTAACTCTCTGCCGTACTCGTACAACTTTTCTCATCGCGAATAACGAAAGATAACGATATTCTTCCTTCGAATTAATTTCGAAAGACTGCAAAGACGCCGAAGCTAACTCGCTACTAGCTGGCAACTAAATAAAGAAGAACTAACGGAAGATGGAAAAGTGTAGCGTAATTTTTGCGAGAAGCCGGTTCTACCCTTCGACCTCCTGGATCACGTGACATCGGACGAAGGTAGCCTGTTCTACGGAAAAGTTTCCTCGATCGGGTCCCCTACGTCGGTAAAGCAGCAGTGGCGGCCAGGCAGGAAGTTAGAAGGGCGGAGGGATGCCCTTTTAGGGCGGTCGGTTTTAGGGCGACTGTTGGGAATTCCGAGGAGCTTCTCGAGGGGGAGTTTTTTGTCGCGTTTGTATTCTCGCGCGGCGCCGAGGGGGCGCTTTTTAAGCACCGTCGACGTGGTACGACTACAACGAGAATCCAGTCTCCGCCTTTAATCTGTGTTACTCAATTTTTTCCCTCTGCCACCGAGTTTCCCGACGCTCGGGTTTTCCCGCGCTTTTCGTAACTCGTCCGCTGTTAATCTTCCATCGGCGCAACCTTTCGCTCAGTTTCGTTGAATTTCAACCATTCGATTATCACGTTATTCCACTTTGCTGTCAGATCGTCTAACCCGTTTGCCTCATGGCCATACTTCAAAGGACTAGGCGCAGTAAATGACATCCGAATTCTTCCTGGAGTCTATCGAAAATTGACTGTTCAAAACGATTGCTGAGAATAGCAACGCAGCCGAACCGGCTGGCAGCGGAAACGATCGACACATCAAGCATAGAAAGAAGACTAAAAAGGAAACACCCAACAGATCTCGTAAGGGATATAACCTAACAATCACGAAGATGGTATAGCCACCCACGTGATAACCAAACAGCCAAAAAATTCTACCAAATGTCCAAATCGGACAAATTGTGAATGTAAACAACTAAATAAAAAAAAAAAAAAAAAAACGGTTGGTAGACAATGTTGCTTCGCAAACATCGCGTCTTACATTCTTTATAACAGAGGGGAAAAGAAGAAACTATTTGTTTGGAAGAAACAAATAAGAAATTAAATCATATCATTTCTCGTGGAACTCATTGAAATGGTCAATGCAATAGACTGATATAGGCTGACAAACGGGTCAAACGTGATCCCTCACATCTGAAGAATACTTTTTTTTTTTTTTATTTATTAAAATTTACAATCAATTCTCGCATTGAGAATTTTCAGTAATTTTTTCTGCCGTGGCTAACTATTTATAATAAGTTAATACTTATTATAGATAATTTATAAGTAAGTATTATAAATAAGTAAATATATTATTGAATACTTTACTTATACTTGGCGACTGAAATAAAAAGCAGTCGCAGCACGCGTAATAGTCCGCGCTTGGTGATGGAAGACAGTCGCAGCGCGTGGATTAATCCGCGCTTCGATAATGGGTTAAGGCAGGAATTTCTTCAGTGTCTGTCATCGTATTAAAATTGACCAGAGCCGAGTCCGGAGTCGTTGGAATCGAAGAACATCTTGCGTATAGTAATTTCTTTATTCGCATAACCTTCCTATGTTATTTCACTCGTTAACAGTCGCAGCACGGAATTACGGAAATACGAACGTTACAAACTGCACAAACTTGTTCGCGTTTTTTCATCCTATTAATTGGCTAGACTCGACTCGTCGTTAGAATTGACAATCTCTTGGACATAGCAATTTCCTTCGTTTACGTAACTCGGACACATTATTCCGCTGCTTGATAAACTCGTTACTATTTTGAGCCCGGAATTACGAAACTACGGAAGTACGAACGACAGAAATCTGCTTTCTTATCGACCTATTAATTGGCCGTTCCAGTTGAAAATCTTCTGCACATGAGCTTTTTCTTTATCTAACTTTTACACGTTACTTCGTTGCTCATCGATAGTTGGACTGCCTGGTATTAGGAAATTTATTTGTTTCATCGCCTTGTCAATCGCTTAGAGCTCAACTACCTTGGACCTGATGCTTCCTTTATTTATGTAAATTATTTCGCCATCGAGCTTAAGCTCTGCATTACGCAAATACGAAGACACATGTGAAGCGTCTTCCCTGCGAGTTTATTTCACGCGACATTGTCGCAAATGAAATATCAAGGCGCGCGTTTGCGAGGCTAATTTGTGGCGAAACGGGCCCGTTAGCTTCTGCCATATCCTCGTCGCTTTCTCTCTATCGATGCGCATCTCTTGAGCTAACGCTACAGCGTAATACAGTCATTAAGCAGCGTAAAACGTCATTGATACGTAGCATCGCGTATTAGCCGGTTCAGCGTATGAAATAGCCTTTCGAGTGCAGGTGCTAATTTCGGCTGGCGAGATGATGTTAATGGAACAGCGTGATCCGATGAATTTATCGATACGAGACATTCCTTACTAACAATTAATTCCATATATAGCTCGTAATAATTGCTCAGGCTGTTAGTCCAACGTCCGAAGCAATGGATATTTATCGAGTAATTAATTGAACGATAGGAAAAAGTTGCTCGCGTCATGCTGCCACATGATCGTATATAAATCGTTCGATAAATCATTTCCTTGCCATTGACGAATATAAATGGAATTCGATGGCCGAGATACAAAAGAAAAGGAGCAATCAGAAGTGGTGGGATATTTCGAAATCCAAATTACGCGAATGTTTCGAAAGATCGGGTAGATTGGATGGTAATTTCTGATCGATTTGCTTCGGTCGATCCGAAGAAATAATTGACACGAAGGTAGGAAAAAGAAGGGAGTCGGACCACATGCCGTTAGAAATAGAATTACGAGGGAACGGGGAAAGGAAAGAAGAAGAGAAGGAGAGAAGGGGATGGACAAACGAAGGTGTGGAGAAATACTTGGAGGAACGTAAAGACCGGACCTGCGATGGAAGAACAGTAGAGGAAATGTGGACAGAAATGAAGAAGAAGATAAACGAAGCAATGCCAAAGAAGAAAGTGAAGATAAGGAAACGGTGGAAGGAATAAGGAAGATAAAGAAAGTGTGGCACGACAAGGAGTGGAAAGAGAGGAAAAGGGAGATGAGAAGGAAGATGGCAAAGTTTACGAAAGGAGAATGCAGTAGAGAAGCGCTCATAGAGGAAAAAGTGGCGCAACGAAGAAAGGAAAGACACGAAGAAGAAGAAATAATACCAAAGAAAGAAGAAAAAAACCTAACCCCAATCAAGAAGATCAAAACGGAACAAGAAGCGTGGAAATACATAAATAAATATAGAAGAAGAAGAAGAGAGATACAGACGAAGAAATGAGCGAGGAATCGCTTTATGGAAATTTTAGAAGAAACAGAGCACGAAGAGGGCAGAAAAACGGAGCAGCATCGAGCGGAAGAGGAAATAATGGAGGAGAGAGAAGACAATATAGAGAAGGAAGAGGTGATCTACCAACTACTTCGGTCGATCAGGATCTAAAAGCAAGATGATCGTAGAACGTTTCAGAAAAATTCGAAAAACTCGGCCAATTTTTCATTTGCTTGCGAGTGAAAGCCACACAATCCTCTTTCGTGGAACAACCTAATATAATAGGACTAAATTCGCAAATCCGTCAACGCGAACAAACTCGTAAAAAACCCCTGAAAATTGATTCAACTTCTTTCAACTTTCAAGAAAGCCTACCGAACGAGCAACTTGAACGAACCCTATAAAACCGAAACTCTTGGCCAAAGGAATCACCGAAAGGAAGAAAGAAAAATAAATGAAAAGACAAAGGATGAAAAACCTGTCTACTCTTGCACGTGTCAACCAGGAAACCAGTTCTCGCGCAAACGTCGTAAGCGAAGGGCGTGCGCAATGAAAGTCTGCGACAGGATAAAGTTCCTTATTATCCGGAAGGAGAGCGAGCGAGTCCTTGTAAACTGCTGCAAATTCTCTCGGGGGCTCGGCGTTTACGAACGTTGGACTAATTTCGTCTGGCGTGTCTGAACGACGTCGTATCAGAATAAACCCGTTTGCCCGAAATTGCGGCGCATCACGTACGAGCGCGTCGCATGCCGCGCGTAATCTATGCATCGGCCGCATCTTCTCCGGGGCAATAACTAGGCAACCTCGTCAGCGGAAAAGGGCCCGGGCATTTAGGGTTCCACCGGCGGCATTGTTATCCGCGTGCAACGGCTCCTTGTAATTTTCCGCATTGTCCAGGTTTATCCTGTATCTTTCTTGAAATTCCCGCGATCCGCGTGCTCGTTCATCTCATTACCGGGCACAGTCTTCGCCGGTGCTCGCCAATCTGCCATTTGCCGTGTCTCCTCTTCGGTAACGTTCCCTTAGGACTTGGCAGCGGGCTGCTCACGTGTCTCGTTTCTACGCCGTACGCAGAATATCGCGCGATCTGCCATATGAATGAACTATCTGCTATGGAAATTATCGATCAGCTGTTTCTCTGCACGAGTTTCACGTTTTATCGGTAGAATCGAGCTGGTTCGTACGCTGCTTCTAGAAAGGCGTGCCATTTCTCTGATACTCGAGGCTCGATTGTTAACGCGTGTCGTTCGTACGACAGCGCAGAATTTGCCACATAAATTGTTATTAATCGCGAGTTTTCGTGCCACTTGTAGGTTCTAGTTTGGCGGAGTCGGTGTGCCTCGTGCGTTTCCAGAAAGCTCTCTACCTACTCTGAAATAACTCCAAAACTCGCTTATTCCCTTTCATTTTTGGATCCGGTTTCTCCCGATTTTCTCGATAGAATCGGAGCGTCAGCCTCTAGGAAACTTACGGTGGCCGTAATAATTTTACGCTCTGTTCGTAGAACGATATAAAATTCGACACATAAACGATCGAGTAAAGTACTGGCGCTCTTGTAATTTGCAGCTTTTATCCCTGCTATTTGATCGAGCTTGTTGAAAGATTCCTGTCGTCTACGGCAGCTTTGTAATAAATTGGTTGTTTCCTCGCGATGCCTGTACGATTTAGGCGAGAACAAACGCCCGATTATATTTCCAATAATTGTGAATTTATGAAAATGTCAAGATCGAAATAATCTGGAAATAAGAGTGACACACGCACGAGGCTCCTTTGGTGTATCTCGGTTAATCTGAAAGATGCGGTTCGAAGGAAATTATTGTCCACAGCGAAAGTGCACAGTCGTATAAAACAATGCGCGTAATTTGCGCATCTTCGTTGTTGATTATTTACGTCAGGCTTTTATGCCAGCTTTTATCTTCCATTAAACGTTTTCAGCGCGTAATTCGCCTGGCTCTAGCCCTAGATCTCCGCCCTCTTTCTTGCGCGTATCGGTTCTAAGGATGAGAATCGGACATTGATTGTTTTAACAGATCTTTGAACATGTTCGAGATAAATACACGATGCTCGACGTGTTTAGAATCGAGGGAATTTATAGTTGCGTCAATATGTCGTGATCGTGCCAGTTATAGATCCCGCGATTATTCCCTTCCTTTTCTCATCGTTTTCTTGATATCTGCTTGCCTTGTAAAAGTGTCTGGCAAACTTTTAGCGAAACTGTACGCGAACAATTAGGAACAGGTAGCGAAAAATATCGAACACTGTTTTCGAGTAAAAACTTACGAAAATATATGGAAATATATTTCGTTGTAAATTTATAATAATTTTTATTGCCTTCTCTGTGGGATTACTACATTCGATTCCGTACGAATACCGCGCATCGTACAGTATCACAGAATATAAATAGAACAAAATCCATATGTATATAGACGTTTTATTTTATTTAATAAGATCGTAACCCAAACACACATGTACATACATACGTACATAACGCACATAATATCAGCTGCTCTATAAACATTATTACACAAAGCTTATCTCTACCTTGGCCCTAAATTCATCAGCTTCGCCTAAATTAATTCTCTCACAATCTTGATCTTACCCTACCAACGATTAATACATCAACTGGCGCCTATTCTCATGAATTTATATTTTCATTAAAGACATCTAAAACACCAGAAACGCTGGTCGTACTTGAACGAACAAACGCGCGAGGGACGCAAGTGACGCGTCCTTTTCGTAGGATCGCTAGCTGCTTTCGACTTTCATTCGGCTTTTCGTTCTCCTCTTTTCGCCGAGACTATCCATCATCAACGGGGTTAATACACGTAAGACTAAGCATTGGAACAGCGCGTTTTTATTTTTCCAAGAGATCGATACGACGGCCGCGAAAAAAGGATTCGTGACGCGGAAGCGTTTTGTCGCGTTGGCCGCTACTCAGGCGGTCAACGACTGAAACGTAGGAAAATCGATAGAAACGCGAGAGGATCGGCGATTCGAAGCGTGCACGCGTGGCGCGTCTACCGGCTGTTTCGCTTTCGCCTTCTCTTCTCGGCTCGCGTGCAAACCGGCCGTCCGAGGCAAGAGGATTCCAAGTTGCATAATTAATTTTTCTATAAATCTCTCGCCAAGGAATATCGCGAAATTTCCTCGTCGGGTAATATCAGCGGAGCTTAGCGAGCAGAGGAGAAAACTCGAGGAGAGAAAATTTCCCCTTCCGCGTGTGCACCGGGCGCACGAGGGCGGCTAGGGCGAGCCGAAGGGAAACAGACGGAGAGAAAAATGAAGAAAGAGAGAGAAGGAGGAAACGGCAAAGAACACGAGACAGAGGCGGAAGAGGAATCGAGGATCGAGGCTGGCTTGCGCCGGTCGTGAGCGCGACAGAGATCGGCTAAGGCGTGGAAAAACAGGTGAAACGAGAAGGGAGAGGGTGGAAGAAGGATGGAAACGGTGCCGCAGGGAGCAAGACAGAGACGCACGTGGTTGGATAGAAGTTGAATCGGGGGATGCTTCTTCCACTCTGGTCTTTCGCGTCCTCGGGCAATGGTGGCGGAAGAACGATTCCACGGAAGGAAATAATATTCTTAATAGAGTATGAGAAGGCGTGCATTTTCTGAAGATACTCGCGAAAGACTGACTACATTTTAGAATCACAATTATTCGAGGATCTGGTCGGTTGGGAACGGGGCACACGAGAAAGAGAAGAAGAAGCGCGCGGTGCTCGCCGAGAAATTCCACCGCGGCAAAGTCACTCGCCGGGCTTTTTATTCTCATCGATAACATCGGATTAGGCCAATGGAATTAACGTTTCTTTCGTTTCGCCCATTATCGTGCCGTAGCTGGCGGAAGAAAGCTCATATTGAAATTAAGGAAAGAAATCCTTTCTACGAGATTGCGCTTCAAGGTGTTCTCGATCGGCGATGACCAAAGAACAATTTCAATACGTCCAACTTTTTCCTTTCTTTTGTCTTGCTTTTTCGTCCTCGCACTGGCACCTCGATCGTTCCACGTGTTGTGAATGCCACTTATCTGGCACGGAAGACGGTATCACTGTTCGTAAATCGTGCAATGAAATCATAGAAAACGTTTCTACGTTCGGCTGTTTTAGTTTAATTCGTTATGGATGATCGTTGGAAGTTCGACTAACTGCTTTCGCAAATATTCAACTATTTACGCTTTCGTACTTTTCGTGAAAAAATTGCGAAAAAGAAAAAAGAAGCAAAGTGAAGTTGCGATAAAATTCAAAGCACCTCGCGCAACAATACGGAACTTCGGCTAAACGGCACTCGGATAACCGAGACTCCGCTGTATTTCGAACGCGCTTTACAATCAACGCCGTGTAATTGACCCGTTGACTCATTAACCCTATCACGCAGGACTCGATGTCAGCCCGATTTTCGCCTCGTTCCGTTCCACCTTTTCCTCCCGTTTCCTTTTCCCCTCTCTTCTCTGGCTGGTTGTCGCGCGTCAGCCTTCGTTCATCCGTGTTTACATTCTCTTTGCACGTTGCGAGCAGGGAACGTGGGACGCGAGGGGTGAACAGGTCTTTTTTTATTATTTTTAATTGCAGCGTTCATTATCCGATGCAAATGAAAATAATTAGACGGCTGAAGGACGCTTTTATTTTTCACTTCCCAACGTATCTTTCCATCTCTTCTTCTCTCTTCGCTCCTCTCTGTTCCTCTTTGTTGCTCGCTGTGGCCGCTTTTACTCGCGTCACCCCTTTCGCTAGACGCGTATCACGATCGTTTCGTTTCTTTTCTCGGTACCGTGTCACTGGCTCTCCTCTCTTTTCGTTCCCTTCATCCGCGCGGGTTTTGTATCTTGTTCTTTGGTGGCGCCACTATTTTAATTCTCTGTTCTCCTGCTTTTTCTCTTCTTACGGCGACGATGCCGTGCTTTTTACGCCTCCCCCCTGCCCCTCCACGATGCACGGAGCATTCAGCGCAGCTTTTACCGCCGCGTTTCTGTTTCAAACGTTTGTAACCTTGAAGCGACTGTTACCCGGTAAATTAGGGGTTTCATTCATGCGGCGCGAGCAGTCTCTTTGGTCCTTTAATTTTGTAATTAGCGGAGAAAGGCGAGGTGAAACACCGATCCGCTTTTCTTTCTCCTCCTCTTTTTCTCCTCCTCTTACTTTGTTTTTAAACGAAACGCGACAACGCTGTTCCGAATCCTCTCTCGAACATTCGACGAAGAGACACGATGTTGCGCCGTGGAAATTGAAATTTACTCTGCCTCCTCTTTTTCTACATCCGTCCTTTTCACTTGGTTAAAGGGTTTTCGTTGGAAGTTCAAACTTTTCGAGAGTTAAGTCACCTCGAGTGATTCTTCTTGTCTGCTTTGTGCCGTCAGATTATTTCATTTCCTTCGCTTTCCCTTTCCTCCTCGGCTTCTCGCGTTTCGCTTCCTCTTCCACCTTCCGTTTTTCTTTCGCCACTGTCTCTTTCGAGCCGCGCGTCTATGAATACACAGACCGCGATTTTTCTCTATCTTACCCTTTCGTTTTCCAGTTGCCTTTAGACAACCGACGTGTTTGACATTTCTTCACAGACGGATGAAATAGTCTTTGTGCCGCGGAGCCGCTTTGTTTCGCCACGCTGATGGCGTTCAGCGTTACTTTGCAACCGGCTTCTCTTTATACGACGACGCGTCTGTCGAAGATCGCGTGTCGCTGCTTTTCCACGAGTACGAGAAACCCGTACAAAACCGTGTACTTAAGACTGTAGGTCTATTTCCTTCTTTCTTTCCAATGATAATTAATTTACTTGATTTAATTCATGCTAAACGATACGAGAGAACTGCGAAAGAAGGAACAGCTTCTAATGGCAAACACTCTCACTTACATCAATCGCACGTACAAAAGGACTGCCGATTAATCTGAAAAGAAGAACCTGAAGTGGAATATAATATCAGCTCTCAGGATAAACTTGATATACATAGGCTCGCTTCTGGAAACCTTTTACGAATTTTTCAAATTTCATTGATCTGTTACGAGCTGCTTGAAACTGCTGTTCACTCGGTATACTAGTTTTTTGATCAAATATACATGTGCAATAAATACCTTGAAATCTCTACGTATACAATTTTACATCGTTTTCAAACTTTACCAATACGATCGAGCCAGTCGTAAGGAAATTTCAAAGTATTTAACATAAAGCACACGATACGAGCATAAAGCTTGCCATGCTAAATCTCCAAATATTTACTTTGGCGTACAGTTTTACCTGGTTGTTACGGTTTCCTATCCAAAGAGATCAAAGCAATAATTACTTTTCTCTTCGTCCAGTTAACCCCGTGCAACGTTCCCGTGACTTTTCCACGGTGGTTTCTCTGAAGCGTTTCAAGGTTGCAAGTGATCGTCGAGTATCGCTTTCTTTTCCGCCCCTTGCACAGATCCGCAGCAACCCGCTTCTTTGCTTTTTCAACAAGCGCTCGTATTTACTACCGTACAATTACGTCTATAATCGTGCGAAATAAATAACGCACCACGTACAGCGATTTTACATACAGTTTATTGGACGCGCGAGTACACGCTGTGCTCTTTACGTATTTCATTGCCTGTGGTTTTCGCCGCAACGTTTAACTAGCGCTACAAAACGATATTCACGCGTGATTTGAAAAAACAAAGGCTTGCTGTTCCACGAGGTTATATTATTCACGCGATGGAGCAAAAAGTGCACGATCGCTGTGAGCTTTATGGTCGACATTTCCGCTGCAAAACGAAATTTTCAACCGGCTTGTGGGAATATCTAACGAGATCTATAATTCTAAAAAATTGTCAGATTTCACGTCGTAGTCTAGGGGTACAGCGAATGATAACAATTTTATATACGTCGCGGACGAAAGCACATCGGGGCCTTTCTTCTGGGACATTTACCAAGGTCCCCGATACTTTAGTCCAGACGTCCTATCATAGCTGTGCTTAAACAATAAAACCGAGAAATAGTTGCTTATGATCTAATGCGAGCGTGAGTGGCCGAGATTTATGACAGTGGGCTGCGTCTCGAAGTGACATAACGGGTCGCTGAACGTAGCCAGGGTCACGGAAGGGACGTGTACCTAACGGAGGTACGCAGCGATTAAATAGCTCTCCTTAAAAACAAAGATTGACCCGAGGGGTGCAGAGAGGTACGGGGAGGAGTACACAAGGGCAGTTCCCCTTAATAAGATAAGTTCTACTCGTGCTGGGGACAAGTACGTCGAGACACAGTCGAATCGTGTATCGGTAGGTTGAGTTCGATTCAGGTTGTGGCAGAAATCGCATTCGTCGTCCCGTTGGCCGTGGATTCGTTATCGAACCTAAATTCATCGTCATCAACATCTCATCACCGCTATGACTCGTTAAACTCTGTAGTAATTACGTTTGTATCAGTAAGATATCATTTATAGTACGTAACAAGGATGGCCGATTCACGGGAACATTCATTACACGCCCTTAACTCTAATGATAACCCGACATATATATATATATATATATATGTGTGTGTGCGTGTGTGTGGCTCTATTTATTTTTCGGCTTCACAGCCAGGAGAAAGGACCTGGCGTACATTTTCAGAAGTTGTACGTTAATCTTAAGAATGTGGCGTTTAACTGGTACTTGACTAATACTTAGAAATATGTATTCAATGTTACATTTAATCTCGGCTCAACTTGTTATGAAAGTTTAAGCTACTTAATGATAGATTAAGTGGCGATTAAAATTAGAATAATCTGTCATACTTCAAACTACAAGATCGATATGGAAAATCGATGCGTAACGAGTAAGAAAGCGAACTAAGTTCTCCAATTTGTTTTCGCTTAGAAATCATAGCGACAAATGTGAGATTTGGACGGATTTATCTTACAAGGACGTTTATCGTCGAACGAAAATATCGCAACTCTACGGAAATTATCATAAACGCCACTCGCAATTTCTTCGTATTTTATTTCTTTATTATCATATCTTCATTTCGCAATTATAACAACGACGCTCGTCGCAGGCAAGTTATCGGCTATTCGTTACGATGATCGTCGTTATTTTTACCATTGTAATTGTTAATACCATCGCTCGTGAAATTCAAAGTGTTATTATTGCTGCTGCTGTTTCTACTATTATCGTTGCTATCGCTACTCGCCAAATAACTATGTTTATTATTGCAGCACGCGTGAGCGCGAATTGCCTTGTAAATCGGAACACGATAAATCTACGCGAGGAGATGGAGCGACGTCGTGGCACGCTCGTTAACTTTCCACGAGTCTCCACCTTGTCGTACGAATGGTCGACGACTTCCGGTGTCGTCGGTCTCACGAACGGGCCATTGCGCGTGAATACGAGGTGCAAAACGGTTCACCGATTTGATCGTTAGCCGACTAAGTCGACGGTCGACGCCGAGTTTTTCGCTTTATATATTAGCCAGATTATTTATACATTTATATGTGCAATTTTATTTCCATTAATGTTACTTCTTGCCGCCATGAGAAATATCTGGCGTGCAATTAACGGGAATCGAATCCATAATCGAAGCGAGAGCGCCAGTTACTTTTTTCGAAGCACTGCGTTCGTTTAATTCGTCGTTCGTTTATTTGTCGTTGAAAATTTCATTGCATAAATTCCATTTCTTATCCACGAAATAATTAATACATTCATTTCGTAGTCGAAGCGATTCACAGTTTCCTCTCCGACCTTCTTTATCATAGTTCTCTGTTCCATGGCAATGCCATGGCATGGCATGGCTAACATTTCACGGCAATCCCACTCTTTTTTAAAATTCACACACACGCCGGCACATTTCTCATTTTTGTCTGAGAGCAATTTCTAACGGCAATGATTTACACTGACGCGGTTTATTTCATCGATCGTAATCATTTTTCGCGACGATTTTTCTAGTCGATGAAATTTATCGAATAAAACGCTCATTTTCGTCTATTATTCTTTTATTAATCGGGATTAATTGATCGAGCTGTATCCACGGGGTTAACGAGAATTTAATTTCGTTGTTCGAGGTTAACGCGGAAAAGTTGTAGCGGAAATATTCCCGCGTTTCGAAAAGTATTTTATAATTATAGCCGGCGCGTAATAGTGACCCCGCGTATTTGTTACGAGGGCGAGAGTTCACCTGGCGAAATTTATCGAGCAATGCATTATCAAAAGTTTAATGAACGAGCTCGTTAATGTTAAATTAAAATCGATACCCCGAAACCGCTTATTTGGCTCGGCCGGGCACAGATCGTCCATTTACACGGAACTCGTACGATACGTTTCAAGGTCGGCCACTCGTTTCATCCTGCTTTTCTCCCACGGCTTCTGCCCTCGCGTTACGCTCTTTTCAGCGTTTCGCTCGAAGGTGCCGAGGCGCCGCCACTTCCGGCCAATTTTCAAAACACGCGGCTCTCTGTTCCACACGATACTCATCGCCTCGGACCTGTTCCTAATAATGTCATTACTTTTTATTCACTGTAATTTGAATAATATGGCGATAATTCGCAGATATTAGGATTTCATTTATCGGAACATAGGAAGCAACGTTTGCATGAATTCACGCGGTGACTCGCGAACGTGTTCCAACTTGTGTCATGGAATATTATTACACGTATTATTTATTGTTATTATACATTTCCTATTACGCGTATTGTACAAAGCTTTTTTGAATTTCATTTCTTTTCAATTTCATGTTTATGAAACTTACAAGGCGTTTACTGTGGTCGTGTATCTGATAAAAAGGTAGTATAGAGCCTTAAAATAGTTGTCTTAATTGGTTCTAAACGCCGAGGCTTGTTACTGTAACGTATGTTGAATTGTTTAAATAATCTTGCGACTCACATTCATTGTACGTTTACAACGTGTGCTTTTTACGTTCATTCTCGAATTTATTTCCAATCTGTATCTGTACATTTTAAATGTGTAATTGGAACGTGTAATTGGTTGTTTAGAATGCGACAAATGTAATTTCTACCTACATTTTCAAATTTGTATTGTATTTTTAAATAAATAATTTGAACGTATAATTAGCGCCAAATATCGAGGCCCACTAATGTAACGTTTTAAATATTTCTAAATATGCAATTGGAACGTGCGATTGGTTGTTTAGAATGCGACATATGTCTTGTAATTTCTACCCACATTTTCAAATTTGTATTGTATTTTTAAATAAATAATTTGAACGTATAATTAGCGCCAAATATCGAGGCCCACTAATGTAACGTTTCAAATATTTCTAAATATGCAATTGGAACGTGCGATTGGTTGTTTAGAATGCGACATATGTCTTGTAATTTCTACCCACATTTTCAAATTTGTATTGTATTTTTAAATAAATAATTTGAACGTATAATTAGCGCCAAATATCGAGGCCCACTAATGTAACGTTTTAAATATTTCTAAATATGCAATTGGAACGTGCGATTGGTTGTTTAGAATGCGACATATGTCTTGTAATTTCTACCCACATTTTCAAATTTGTATTGTATTTTTAAATAAATAATTTGAACGTATAATTAGCGCCAAATATCGAGGCCCACTAATGTAACGTTTTAAATATTTCTAAATATGCAATTGGAACGTGCGATTGGTTGTTTAGAATGCGACATATGTCTTGTAATTTCTACCCACATTTTCAAATTTTCATCAAATTTTCTTGTATGTATGTCTCTGAATATGAACATTCACATGTTCTAATACTTTCGTCATTTATTATTATTATTATTATTATTATTATTATTGTTATTATATTATAACGATATATAGATTCTATTATAGTGAATACCAAACAATCATAAGATTTCTACGAACTATTTCCTTTTGCTATGAAAATTAATTAAGTAGAATTCAATTGTTTCAAATCAGTAGCGTTTCGTTATTCGCCAGTGGCTTGATATATTCGAGAATAATTCGTTCGGCTATGCTGTTCGTTGTAACTAGAGTTCATATAATGAAAGTTTACTGACTCTGCCTGCTACCTACAATTTCTCATTCAAATAATAGGAGTTCACGTTTAGATAAGTGAATTTAATCCGCAGAAATTCGGTTAACCGGCCACTAACTAGGATATCGAATAAAATATTTCTCCTTCCAAAGGATCCATCAAATTCCCAACGAAAATGCATATTAAAATAAACCAAGTGCAAACGATCGAGTCAGAGAACTAAATGAATTAACAAATTCTGCAAATTGTATTTCATTCGTGCGAATATCTTATCGTGCAAACGTATCGTAGTAGTCCTGTAATCTCATTCAGTTCCTTAAAAATTGTATAACACTGAGATGGATATTAAACGTGTTGGTTGGTTTATTAAAGAGACGAGTGATATGAAAATGATAATAGTCAGTTATATTAAAATCATCGTAAGTACAAGTACAGAGATAGCGTATGTCGTAGTCGTTGCTCGCTCAATGCTACCGTTCGACTGTACGCTCCTCTGCTCCACTATCTGACTCGCTATAATAACTGTCCTAGAGAACACGTTCGTTTATTTGTATCGACCGGTGTTATTACGAGAAGTTCAGATGTAACTTCGGTCGGCGATCGAAAACAACGGAGATGGTATCTAGCGAACGAAAACAACGTTGGTATTCCAAGGCGCAAAAGAGCGTGAGTCTTCCGTTGACTCAAGAGCAACGACGTGTTATGTAATGTTGTAAATGTATAGTGTAAGAAATGTGGCAGATAAGCGAGCACAAAGTGGCATAACAATGTGGCACACAAGCATACAGCGTTTCATTCTTGTAAAATATGTGCAGCTACTATCTTGCAACTATATAGATGATACAAGAAGCATAGTATGAAGGATAATTGAGAAAGTATACTGGTAAACTAATCGTAAGAACATAATGCGTAATTAGAATTATAATCGTATCGTGTATTTTAACCTGCCTTACAGCTTTGCGGTCACTTACAGTCGCACATGGGAAATAAATCGGAAGAATAATCGTAAAACGTGCGCATAAACAAAAACACATGCACGTTAAAGCATAATGATAATTATAACTTAAGGTAAACTCTATTAGCTATACATGCGAGCACCTGCATTTATCCTCATAATGCACATTAATATCAACCTGTATAGATCTACATGCGTCTTATATTACTCGTATTACCCGTTATCTACTACAACCCTGTTGTAATTATAATCTGTTGGAAAATATCTGATATTCGATCACGTAGTATAGTGTAATATAGTGGCACGTAATCTCCTCACAGAGACCTGTGTGAGTTATAATTGCCGGAGGAAAAACGAGGAAAGAGTAGAAAATTAAATTACAATACCGATACACGATACCAGTACAATAACGATATTACATAGTACAACTACCTGTATTTATCCTGATTTTATTTTTATCCCAATTTATTTATCCCGATAATCCGCGTTAATATCAACCTCCAAAGATCTACGTGCGTCTTACGTTACTCGTATTGCCCCTCGTCTTCTACGACCCTGTTGTAATTCCAATCTGTTGAGAAAAACAATTTCAAATATCAATAGATAAAGAAAAAATATCTGACGATCGATCACGTAACATAGTGACACGTAATCTGCTCACAGAGACCTGTGTGAATTAGAATTGCAGGAGAAAGAACGATACAAAGACCGTGAGTGCCATTCTCCGAAAGGAATCGTCGAGTTACCATCGCGCGTGCAACCGGCCAACATTTCCGAGCGAGCGATCTTCAAGCGCGGTCCTCCGAACGACTCTTCCGCCGTACGAAAGTATATTTCCAATTTGCTTGGATTCACGGGCTGGCGTGCGTTCCAGTCGAGAGAGCGCAGCATCGCTGAACCCGGCGTGTTCGAATTAAAAATTAAAATTAAACATTATCTGACCGGCGGATCGAAATAATTCCAGGCTGACGAGGTAGCCGGCCGCGTATCGGAGGAAACAGTTTTTTGCCCGCGAAAAATAAACGCGAACGATTGATAATTACAACGTGGTTGCCTGGTCTAACAGTAAAACGGTCGCACGACTGTTGCTGAACCGCACCTACCGTACGGAAATGCTGCGCCGCCGTTAACGGTTCCATACGTTTTCACGAGGATGTAGCGTCGACAGAAACAGGACGTAGACCGGCACACGCGTTACGCGTGGACGAAGAACCGACGCGTCAGCGTGCCTTCGATGATCCCGTCAGCGGACAGGAGAAATGGCAGAGACCGGTGGCTTCGCCGGCGCGTTTGCAAGAAGCTAGATGACTGGTGTGGGCGTCACGCATCGGCTGCCAACAGGAAGCCATGCCTACTTGCACCGAGTTCGAGTCTCACAGTTTTCCCTGTGCCTGGTAGCTTCGTTCTCTGTTGCCTATCCCTTCCTCGGGTCCGCCACTGCCTCGCCCTGCACTCGATTTAAAAGTTAAACCGGCCACTTTGTGACTCGACCGTGAACCAGAAACACCGTGTCCGCATGTGCATCTCTCGTCACCGCGCGAGTAGAAAAGCGGTCTCCACCCAGAGGTCACCTGGGGTTTCGGTCCTTGCGCGCCTGGCATCTTCGTGCTATCACGTATTCTTCTTGGGCTATCGCTTCTTTTGCGGATTTCTGACGTAGTTTCAGGATCCTCAGAATCGCTTCAACATCTGCGTATAAAAAGCTTCTTAGAAGAAAGTTGCGCACTTTCCAGCGGCACGCGATTTACACCGCAAATGCGTTCTTTTTAATCTCAAGGTCACTGGTATCTTCTTCGTCGAAAAGCCTATATTTACTTTTTGATATTTCGGTCCTTGCACCGCGTGCATGGCATCGTTGATCTTCGCGTTTGTCTCAGCTTTACGTGCATCTTCCTTTTCCGTCGATTCTTAACGTCTTTCTTTCGACGTATAGAAAATTACAAAATTCCTTTTGTTCCAATAATTTCCAAATTACAGGTCGAGGCCGTCAATCTGCTTTCTCGTTTTCTCTTCGTTCAGGTGCATCGTCCTTTTTCCTCAATTTTTCAGCCGGCTTTAAGCGACTTACATGTTTAATTGGTTAGATTATCGGTTTGGGTCTCAGACCAGGTCAGACCGTCACCGTCTTTCTTTTAATATTTAGAATTTAAAAATTGATTTCCTCCTGATAATTGGCAAGTTATGAGCTCAGGGCACTTGAAGGGTGGAACTTCAGGGTAGTTGAAATGGACACTCGTATTTAATGGATTAGATCGTCAGACTGGGTCGAAGCATCGTCGTGTTTCTTGCGATACGCAGAATTAGACGATTCATTTTCGCCGGATAATTGGCAAATTCTAATTTGAAAACAACAGCGTGTAATGTGACAACGAGGGACGTAGATTTTTGTTACAATTGATATAGCCACGCACTGTTGAATCGTTGGTACCTGAGACGTTGCCACATGATGGATTGCTCAGGTAAAAGTAAAACTTTTCGAACAATAAGATGAATTGGTACAGATAGCAGCGCACAGCTGACCGACATAGGTCTTGCGTTAATGGATTTCAATGTTATCCTAGATTACTAACTTCTGACAAATTATACCAACTAAAACAACTTTTGAATAATTCATTGGGGCGGAGTAAATACCGAGGACGATAGAACGTTTCATTTTCTTTTTAATTATGTCATTATTATTATTATCATTTTTTAAAGTAAGACGAGTACCTAGGCTAATCGATACAGGTCCAAATGATTTTTGAGTAGGATTTTTCTTATAAAATACAGGCTGTTAAGTTCAAAGTCTCGTTGATCATTTGTGGTCAACGTTATTAGAAAAAGAATTAATTAATTGTTGATAACGTATGTAGCGAATAATTATTACTATTATGCAAATAAATGAACCAACTAATATGCAATTATCCTTGTGGAAAAATAAGGAAGAGGTATAGAATAACGTGTTTCCATCGTCGGCTTAATTCTCTAGAAAATCGACTTTGAATATTTATCAAGTATACGCGAACATGACGAAACCTGGACTGGACGGGACTAAATGATCGACAGCACGTCACTCTACATCGTAAAAATAAGGCGAGAACGTGGAATAGAATTTTTTCTCAAGACGCCTTGCTTCCGAAAAAATAAATTTGACAATTTATCATAGGCGTGCAAGTAGCAGATCGATTCTCAACCGAACACGTTCGAGTGTTGAATTTTCTCGAAAATTAAAGTCGTAAACGGGGAAATTCTATCTTATATCTGTTGCTTGTTTTCCTCTTCTACGATAACATCCTATTGCTCGTTTGCTCGTATCCACTCGGTAATTAGCCATGTTCATATATTTCATATACTTGAGCCTATTCCATAAGTTTTCGAACTCGATTTTCTCGAAAACTAAGCCGAAACCGAGAAAATTGTATTCCACCTAATTTTCTTATTTTTCCAGACGGAATCACGTCCTGCCCCCTTTTTACGTGTTATTCGACCTGTGTATATATATATACAGGGTGGTTGGTAACTGGGAAAGGGTAACAAGCGGAAAGAGGGGTGATTCTAGGCGAAAAAAGAAGTGGAAAATATAGAATAACAATTTTTCGTTCGAGGCTTTGTTTTCGAGAAAATCGACTTTGAATTTTCGCTCGGTACGCCTGCACTTTATCG
This sequence comes from Bombus picipes, assembly GCA_014737485.1. NCBI lineage: Eukaryota > Metazoa > Arthropoda > Insecta > Hymenoptera > Apidae > Bombus > Bombus picipes. Next base: position 1,967,436 of record JACXIP010000022.1, read on the forward strand.
CGTCTCGTTATAACGGATCTCACTGTAGATCGTTGTCTCGATGGAGAAATTGAAAAGAAAATGTTTATTCTATATTTCCTACTTCTTTTTTCGCGTACAATCACCCCCTTTCCGCTTGTACCGCCAGTTTCCAACCACCCTGTATATACATAGTTCAGATGTTAAATCTTATCTCGATCCCGAAACGAACGAGCAACATCCTCGCAAGGCTACTAATTGTCCTCGCCGTATCGTTCTGTGGCCGGTTGATCCGCCGCAACTTGCACTTCTTGTTTCGTTTCGAAGAACCGGTCGCTTGTAATGGCTTTTCTTACGGACGATAACGAAAAGTCGCCGCTTGCGAAAGAATATCGAAGTATCCTGTCGCGTACGTACGTTAGGCGCGACCACGGAAATTTCGAGCACTTTCGACGACCCTAAATCGTGTGATTGGTAGTGGAATCGTATCGCTGGACCACCGTGGTCGCGTATCGTTTCGATTCTAACGGTGAATCTCCTCTTCTCCTTCTTTTTCACCTCCTCTTTCCCTCTACCTTCCTCTCTCTCTCTCTCTCTCTCTCTCTTTTACTTTATTCTTCCTTTCTCGTTCTACGTCCGCTTCTATGCTGCATTCTGTAGCCCGCAGCTGTCCTAGGAATCGGCCTATTTCAGAACGTGGCAGGACCAGTTGCTTCATTTTTAGACACAACGAGCCGAAGGGGACCCGGTGACCGCGCCTCCAAGTCATCCGGACTATGCGAACGACGTTTTCCAGGTTCGACGAGAAACGAAAAATTCAGCGGATAGAAATTTCCCTTCTGCGAATTTTCGTAGAGCGGGGGCGCGTCTGTGGGAGGTTTTGGACATTTCTGCGATTGCGATCTCGCGGAACAGGAAGATTGGAATTTTTTGCCGCGCGGAAATTAAAAATTCTCGCTAGGGCAACCTGAAACCAGCGAAATTGTAGTTGCGCCGTAAACGTACAATTAGTTCCACCGCTTGAAACTATTTTATTCCTCGAGATTTTAATCGGTCGTTGGATGCGACGATGTCTGAAAGCAGCCGGAGGAATTTCAAATCTGTGGAATTTGAATCGGACATGGAAATGCGAGAGGGAAACTTGACATTTTCGCAACAGCACTTTTCAAGCTTCTATTAATCCTTCGGCGAAAATTTGTTGCAACAGAATATCTTCTTTTGGAAATAAACGTCTCTGATATTCCATTCGAGAAATCTCAACATTTCGTATGTTCCCAGCATCCTGAATTTTTTATTCAACCTCTTAATCGACTTAGTCGACAAACTAACCAAAGTCCTGTTGATTCAATCTCCTTGCTTTGCCTATGTGAACGTTTTATTATTTGAATGAGAAATCGCAGATAGTAAATCAGTAAACTGCATGAACTCCAGTTATATGGACTGTTTGTCTCCCAAAGGGTTCACGGTAGAATGGGAAGGTTGGTTGTAATCTGGCAGAAGTTCGTGCAAATATTTTACATCCATTAAAGATACTCCGTAACGTATGAGTATTTTTAGTCGGCGATTCGACGCTAATTCAACAATGAAATAATAACATTCGAGATTTCATTTAAAATTCTACGTTCACCCTTTTTATTTCTTTCGTTCGTCTGACTTTATGTAGGTTGTTCTATTAACAAAAATTAAGGAACTGATTAATCGGATAATGTAAGAATTTACATAGAGTTGGATGAACAAAAGGAAGAATAATAAACGCGTAAATAAATGTAATTATAAGTAAAATTATAAGTACCTATCATAATTGACGAATCGCGAAGGATTTAAATAGCTGTAGGATAGAGATGTATAAATGGAATATAAAGAATGAATTTTATTAAAGTCTACGGAATATAAAATTTCAATAACTGCAAAGTGCATGCAGCAGTTTATTTTAGAATCCATTACATGAAGAATCTATTTAACAATTTTTGGAAGCAAGAAAATTGGAGAAATATAGGAGCCGCAACCAAAGTAGAAATTTTAATTTCTCGTGATAAGAATAGAAAATGAAAAGTCTATGTTGTGCGGGATAAAAATCATGTTTGTATGGTAATCTGTGTAATTCGTTCGAATTTCTGGGCTAAAGCTGTTGCTCTACTGTTTTAAGAATCGAAATCGATCTGATCGTTGTTGCATTTAAATTCTTCCAATAATACGATTCTAATGAAAATGATATTCACGCGTAAGCATGGAACTTGTATCTCGCGAAAACACGGAAGAAAACAGCAAAGTTTCTGTACAAAATACGATATTTTGCTGTTCGTCGTTGCGTGTCAAATATTGTCGAATTAGTTTTCCAATTACAGGGATGAACGATCTCTTGATATTTTGCACGATGTTTAACACTAGAACTACCACACCAGTACAATCGACTGGTTTTACAAATTTATTCTCAAATTTAATTTATTAATTAATTTAATTTATTTTCAAATTAAATTCAGATTTGTTACATATTTTCCCGCAATGGTGTAACGACTTTTGCAACGATAACTAAAAGAATAATATTTTTATGTATTTTATTTTTATTTATTATTGTTTAGTCCATGCCTTTCGGTTTTGGACGAACTTTCGGTTTTACATCTCTTATATATCTAATTTCCTTCTTACATGTCTACCTCCCCTCTTTTCCACTCTATTCTATTGCACTATCTTGCTTATTCGAATATTTTTATGTATTCAAACTGGAAATAATTTTGTATCAAGGCTACTTATACCAATACCAGTCGAAATGACTGGTGCTTGTCAAAGTGTACAGGAGTCCTGCACTCTGTTTATCGAGCCCCAATTAACCAGTTTCCTCGTTTTCTACAACTTGCCACGCGTTCTTCAAATTTTTACCGCGTGTCATTCAATGTGACGATATCAGGAAAATTGCGGATCGATCGCTGAATCGCTAGATGCTAACGCTAGAAACGCCACAGCAGTCAAAACGACTGGTTCTACGATTTTTATATAAATGTGTCAACCCTCGTGTAGGGATCCCAGATGGATTAAAAACACCAAAAATGTATCACATAACATGGAATTGCTTCCGTAAGAAAGTAATAAATCAATAAATATAAAAATATTCCATTATTAGGTATTTTTTAAAGACCAGTGATTTTCACTGGTTTTGGTAGAAATAGCTTCGTGTTGACTATCGGCGAGTTCAGCTTTTTAAAAGTAGAATTCCCTATTTCTATGTTTACCAAAACTTGACCACTGCCTTGACACAACCAACTTTTAAACCCAACCCTTTAATGGCACAATTATTCGTACGACAGGGAAAAGCGACTCGATCTTTCCCGAAAAATTGAAAATATCGCTCCTCCGGCAGACTTTTTGTTCTTCGTCGGGCTCTTTACGCTGATTGAGAAATTCGAAGAACGTTGGCGCGCCCATCCTTCGGCGCGCTATTATTTTGATAAATGCACGCGCTTTCTACAGCGAGTCACTTAGTCACGTAGAAGCCAGATTTATTCTCGCGTATACGCGTACGTGTAGGTGTACGTATAAACGCAACATTGATTCGTTACTTGGCAGTCATTTTTTGCGCAGAAGAATTATTATAAATGTGTGTGGCATTCAGATCCACCGGAAGTTAATAGTTACACGAGGCGAGTTAATGGCCTCGGCGTAATACCCCTGTAACAGAAATCAAGTCGGGTTCAAAGGGAACGTAGAAAAGCGGTGAACGTGGCGAACTACGATGATGCGCGGTATCGACGCGAAGACTCAACAATTCGTTTGGTAAACGTGTTGAAAACAGAAGCAACCCAGCGTTTTTCATCGGGTTTCCTCTGTAACACGCGCATTAAAATAATAACATTCGACGATTTAATATAGCAATTTTAGAATAAATACAGTTTTGAGTTACGTCTGGTGTTTTCTGTAAGGATGTTCAAGCTTATTGTATTGGGCACATATATATATATATAGTAAAAAGCTGTTGTCCACGAATTAGTTTATTTTTAGTTTAGGGAAAATCTGAAAGAAATTACTTTTGCACTTCGTACACAAGAAGTGTGTATATATGTATACTTGTATATGTTGTTAATATAATTGTTTTCTAAACAAATGAAGCTTCTTGATCTTGTGTAATTAACTAATAAGTACTATTTAATCCTGCAAATACTATAATAATAAATTATCTGTGTTCCCGCATTTATTTTTCTTTTTTTTGCTCGCTAATGATCTTATTAAACGCTAAACGTATAAATAAATAAATAAATAGACGAGGACAAAAGAAGAATACGAAACAAGTTTTCTAAACAAGCGAAGCTCCCCGACTAATTAACTAATAAATATCATTTAATCCCGTAGACACTATAATAATAAATTACCAATGTTTCCGCGTTTATTTTTCTTTTTTTGTTCGCTATTAATCTTATTAAACGCTAAACGTATAAATAAATAAATAAATAAATAGATGGCGACAAAAGAAGAATACGAAACAAATTTCCTAAACAAACGAAGCTCCTCGACTTCATGTAATTAACTAATAAATATTATTTACTCCCGCAGACACTATAATAATAAATTACCAATGTTTCCGCGTTTATTTTTCTTTTTTTGTTCGCTAATGATTTTATTAAACGCTAAACGTATAAATAAATAAATAAATAGACGAGGACAAAAGAAGAATACGAAACAAGTTTCCTAAACAAACGAAGCTCCCCGACTAATTAACTAATAAATATCATTTAATCCCGCAGACACTATAATAATAAATTACCAATGTTTCCGCGTTTATTTTTCTTTTTTTTTTCGCTATTGATCTTATTAAACGCTAAACATATAAATAAATAAATAAATAAATAGATGACATCAAAAGAGGAATACAAAACAGGCATCGTAACCGCCATAAGATAAATTAAAAAAATTATGGTACAAGAGTTAATATACTTAATTAGGGAAATTTTACTTGCGAATAACAGTCATAAATGATTAAAGCCTTTTTGATTACCGGTAATCGTTATCGATGACGGGAATTTTATTTTGGTTACGAATAACCATTATCGATGACGGGAATTTGATTTCGGTTACCAGTAACCAATATAAATGACCGAAATCTTTTTTGCTTACCGCAGTAACGATGACTGGAATTTTATTTTGTTCACCGATAACCATTATCGATGGCAAAAATTTTTTCTCGTTCTACAGTCGACTGTTGTCGATTATTATTAACATTACCGATGGTTAGTATACGTATTCGTTGACAACGCGAAGCCAGTTAATTAGAAAACTTCTATATTTTATTAAGCGGAACAACGATATGAAAATACGTGAAACAACTGATTAAGATAAATAAAACAAAGAAGAAGACGTAATTGCACTACGACAGTTTTATTCCGCCTTAATATTCCACTACGATGTCTCTTATTCTCTTCTCTCTTTCCTATATTTTCATGTCGTTTTTTTCGTTTATAAAATACACAGGTTTTGTAATTAATCTCTTCTACGTTGCCAATGAACACGTTCCAACTAACGTTAATGCAACGACAACGTTAACGACGATCGACAATAGCCGGGAAAAATCCTTGTCGAATCAACGTTGGTTAGCGGCAGCCAAACAAATACAATGATTGTTGTTATGCAAAATAAAAATTCGCCCTATAGATAATGGTTAGCGAGGTAACCGTGGAAAATTCCAGTTATCTGTAGCGGTTACCATCATCGATAATAGTCGCTGGTAGCCGAAAAACGTCACAATCGTTCGTAACTTCGTAAGTTACTCGAAATCGGAGCAATTAGAAACGAGCATTTCTTGGCTTGCTTTCTAAATTTCTTTCGGATTTATCGACGAATCGGTCCCGCCTAAATGAAAGTTCATTTTTGCTGAATCGTTTGCCTGCAAGGAGACGTCATTTCGCATCTCCGATACAAACTCCGTGAAATGGCTCGCTGCGACGGAACGATTTCGTCCGTGCGCTTACGTAAAAATTTCGCAACGCGCAATTATAATGTGAGAAGATGGCAGACAGCAGATAAACCCGTAGACAGACAGACAGACACACGCGCAAACACAAAAACACACACTCTCCTATCCTTTTATTCTCCGTGCAAGAGGATTAAGTGTCGCTGCGATCCTGTTGCAAGCCCGGATCGTCAACCACGTCCCATTTCCTGCGGAAGGATTAGCTTCGAAAAATCGGCAATTCGATGAGCCACGTGGGGTGGATTTCGATTACGAGACAAGGCGAACTGGAAATCTCGCGATGCCACCGGCTCCTAATCGCCGGTCTTCTTATTCCGCCGTGGCGATCCAACGGTACATTGCTGACTCTCGAGATGCGAGACGAGGAGGAATTTATACAGCGACGCGGTCGTATTATCCGAGGGCTGCGGATTCAATCCGGCGCCGATTGCCTAACTCTGCGCCCTGGATTCCCAATTTGTGAGTGGCGAAGCCCAGCGAAGGCCTGGAAAAGTGTTTTCCCGCCGACTATAACGGTACTTCATGGCAATGTCACGGTTTTCCGTGAAATAAATTGTCCGCGCGAGATACCACGGCGAACGTGGGAAACGCAAATAGCACGAGCCTCGATTTTTGTATTTTCCTGGAAGAAATTCCAAACGGCAGAGACTTGCGCTGTGAGAAATTATTCGATGAATTTTTCAAGGTATCAAACTGAAAATTGTTAAGGTACTTTATGTAGGTTTGTGTAAAATGTGTTATTCGACGACTGAAAACTGAAGAAAACCGAGCCGATATTTAGTCATCGCTTTGTAACAACCTGTATAACATAATCTTGTTCGCAAGTTCGTACGACCACGGCCTACTGTGCAATGAGAAAGTAGAGGGTAGACGATTTTTATTCAATTTTGAGAAGCACGATATAGTACACATGTGTATAGGATGGAAATAATTTTCTGGGAAATTGAAATCGCCTCTAATATTAAATCTGTGTTCTTGCATTAATATTTGACGTATCTACGCCTCAAATCCCTAGAAACTATTCTTTCATCTTAATTAACAACAAAAATATAATTAAACCGTAAAAGTGATCTTTTTTTCATCCAGGCGTAGTACGTGTATTAATAATAAAAGAAGGAATGTGGAGGGAGAACTTGAACTTCGTAATAAAATTATCCAAGGTAGAATCAAGCATAAATTACCTGGAATAAAGGTTTGATTTAATTTTTCCAAGCTATTTCTACCAGCCTTTGCGTCGTGTTTTCCATCCTCCTTTTGCGCCAATATTTCTATCTTTCGGCATTAACGTTCGAACATATCCGCGTGTAAAATAGCTACGAACCGTTCTTCCATCTTGGCTGACTAGAAAAATATCACAAAACCGTAAACGAACGTGATTTTTTAAATCCAAGTACCATACTTGTACCGACAATAACAAACAATACGGAGAATTTCAGCTTTTTAACGATATTATCCAAGCTAAGATCAAGCATAAATTAGCTGAAATAAAGTAACGACTTGATTTTTCCGAGCTACTTCCACCACCCCTTGTGCATCGTCTTCTCGATCGTTATTTTGCACGTGTACCAAGTTTTCATTGGCTCTGATCGCCTGCCAGATAATCCGTGTCAATTACCAAGTTCTGTACGAGGCTAAGAATGGTCCTCGCTCTTAGGAAAATAGACGTATTTACACGGGATACGCCATAATAATAGGAATTGTATTATACGTCGCATGGTATCGTGACTGGCGTTAAAAAAAAAAAAAAAAAAAATGAAAAATGTTGAAAAATATCGTTCCGTATCACGTTTCCAGATAAGGGAATCAACTTTCTCGTTAATTTCTCCTACCCCTTTCTTACCTTCGCTGTTCCTCGTCGTTCTTCCATCTTCGTTTCTCTCCCCTTCGTTCTGCTTCGTCCTACGTGAGTTTATGATGTAACCGTCGCAGCTAACGGAATAAACATAAGTCGAGCGACGAGCGTAGTTTGCCCACAGCGTGGCTCATTATACACACGGTCGCGTGAGTGATTTGTAACTAGACGTGGCGAGCTGGTTTAATCGATAACTATATGTTTCGTTTGCATTTCGAAGCCTGGCTACGCGGTGCTTGAAATATACCAGCCATTCCGACCAATACCCTGAAGAGAATCAAGAGAGATCTAGACACACCGTGTATAACTTAACTCCTAATTGATATCTTTGAGTTTTGAGTTATCGAGGCGACTGTAATAATTTGCATGGCGGTATTTTATCTTAATTACATTAAATAATTACAGTAAGTAGATTTTGCGTATCGTGTGTGCGTCGCATATGTATGTATAGTATCGTAAAATATATGTAAAAGTTGTGTTTACATTATTCTGTCTCACCTGTAGATTAGACAGGTGCGGATTAGTTGTACTTCAACGTGGTTGAAATAGCAATCGCATAAATTTGACATGTTGCGATATTGGACAGAATTTCTTCCTAGAAATATTCATGAGTATTATCAATGATAAATAGTTTTTCCAACTTTCGTATTCTTCCAGCCTCCTCCATTCTCTCTTCTTGTCTCTTTGCTTCTCTATACTAATTCATATGTTTCATATTAAATATGACGGATGCGAGTAATTGCTTCTAAAATATAGAATATGAGGTAGACAACTAAATATTCGACGATTGGAAGCAAACTAACAAACAAATTTGGGATTGAAAATACTCAATCCGAATTATTATAGTCTCCTACGATCATTTACTGATACAGATGGACGTTTCAAGCTATGGCTAGCGAAGATTGTAAATATCCTGCTCTTCTAGGAATTCTACAAAATGTGAGGAAGATAAGAAGGTCCCTTCCAGGAAGATATTGGTAAAACAAAAGTAGAATCCAATTAGAATAAAACTAAACCGAATTGAAACTTTGGAAGACTCTTTAAAATTAAATAAGACAATTGAAATGATTAAGTCTCCTATGATCTATCGATGCAGATGGACGTTTCAAGCTATGGCTAGCCACTTTAGAATTAAATAACACAATTGTAATTATTAAGTCTTCTATGATCTACCGATGCAGATGGACGTTTCAAGCTATGGCTAGCGAAGATTGTAAATATCCTGCTCTTCTAGGAATTCTACAAAATGTGAGGAAGATAAGAAGGTCTCTTCCAGGAAGATAAGAAGGTCTCTTCCAGGAAGATAAGAAGGTCTCTTCCAGGAAGATATTGGTAAAACAAAAGTGGAATCCAATTAGAATAAAACTAAACCGAATTGAAACTTTGGAAGATACTTTAAAATTAAATAAGACAATTGGAATTATCAAGTTTTCTATGAGCTAGCGATGCAGATGAACGTTTCAAGCTACGGCTAGCGAAGGTCGTAAATATCCTCTTTTCCTAGTGGAGTTGTACGAAGCGTAAGGAAGATGAGGATGATTGTATCGTAACTGGGAACATATTCAACGTGAACGACTCGAAAGACCGGAACGTCTCGTGCGGGGGTTAATTGGCGGAAAAGTCAGCCTCGTAGAACAGCGTATCGTTAGCTCGAGGGGTGTGGACGCGCGTGTGAGGAAGTTTTCTATCAAAATCGGACAAGAGAATCGTGAAATCTGAGCTTACAGTAATTCCGCTGTAATTGCCAATGTAATCATTTAACGTCCGGTTAAGAACGGAGCAGAAGTCGGCGTCGTTGGTCGGTAAACATCTTTTCCCTTATTCCTTTCCTCGTTATCGTATTAATCACCGGTGTTGACGCGATTTCTGCTGCTCGCTTTTCCCCCCTCTGCTGCCCCTTCTCTGCCCCCTCGGCTCTTACCGCGGGCTTTCGCGCGATCCGCTGCAAAATACACGCGGCTCGGTCCTTGAACTTTTCCTCCTCCGCAATTAAGAAGTCGCCACGGCAAGTTAATTATGCCACTTTACACGGAGCATGAAGTTTTCTTCGTTGAAACGCGGCATTAAAAGGGCCGAACAGAGACAGCCACGTCGCTCTGGCCAACGTTGAAGAGCGAAAGAAGCCGCGGTTCGACGAGACCAACCAGGACAAAGATAGATAGATAGAAAGAGAGAGAGAGAGAGAGAGAGAGAGAGAGAGAGAGAGAGAGAGAGAGAGAGAGAGAGAGAGAGCAGAATGGACGATAGACAAAACGGACGAAGAAGCAGGAAAAACGGAGAAGAAACGGTAGATAGGTAGGTTAAGAAGCGACTCGTGTAAGTAGCCGCGCTTGGGTAAACGGATCGACGATCGTTGGAAAAGTTTTTCCGCTCGAGTTTCACTGCCCTCGCACGAGATCGCTGTGTCTGTAATTTCCTTGCGGCAAGGAAATGCAGTCAACAGGTGATTCCTAAGGAGGCGTCTGGTATTTAAAGTGGCAACGGGGGTCATCTTTGTCCGTGACGTTGGTAAACGGAACGATCGGCTGGAAAGAAGGGGATTCTCCTCTTTCTCTTTCTCTTTCTCTCGCAACCCTCCTCGTGAACGACCAGGTTTTCTCTTCGACGATGTATGGTGACGTTAATGGAGGGTCGTCGGGAGAGTCGAACAACGTGAAATCATCGGATGCGTGGTGAAAGTGTCGTAGACATTCCTGCGGTGGAAACGTATTTCCTGTTTTTCATTCCTTTTTCACTTGGCGTGATTTTTTCCTGCGAGAAACTTGTTGGTTTTTTCGATGTATCCTAGCATATTTGTTTGTTATCGCAGTTTAGAATGATTTTTGTATCTGCGAAATACGAGGTATATTTTGACCGAGCACGTTCAATTTGCTACATTAGCAAACGTATTTGTCGAAAACGAAGGTTCAGGTAAAAACGTAGCAATGAGAACGTGAAATATTTATATTGGCTATGGTCAGTGTGTGCATTCGTATTGGCAAAGGTATCGACTAGATGTAAAAATATCTAGTAGTCACAACTTTGCTTACATTTACTAGACGCTTGTAAATGTATTCGCATTTATCAAACTATCGTAAATTTATTCACATTTATTGGTCGATCAGTATGTGCATACATCGAATAAGCTCATTTACTAATATGTACAATTACTGAATTAATACGCATATTCAGTGTGACAAAGACGCTTAACGGTAGCGTCCGCATGCGCTTCTCCTTCATTTTTACCTCCCATTCTCCTCCTTTTCCGACTAATTTCAAAGATTCCTTTCTTTCTGCTGCCAATATCCAGAAACACAAGTTCCAGTAACGTAAAGTTACCAATGATACAGTTTCTTCGCCACTACGGAGGAAGAACACTTCATTTTATGGACGTTTTGCAGCTCGCCAGATTCTCGCTCAATCCCACGCTATTAAAAATTGTCGCTTTATTCGAATTTCTGGCTAAACATGTATATTTCCAGAAATATTCCTGGCTGTAGTATCAACTATTCTTCTCATTGTTCCATTGCTATTGTTGAGGTTGAGGTAGACTTGGTAGGTTGAGGTAGGTTGACTGGTAGAAGGACGAGTGAAGGAACTTGTAATGGAAAAATATATTGAAATAAATAAAGGTATAAGTTTATGCTGATCCAGGTCCTCGTTATCTTGGTGTTACAAGACAATGGAATCGATAGGGGCACGTTCAGATATTTCTAGCAAAAGGGCATTACCAAAAAGATTAACCTTACAGCTTTAGCCAGAGGCTACCAGCAACGTAAATAGAAATCTGTTTATCAGCCCCTTTGTTCCTAGACCTTGCAACCCAAAACATAATGTATATTCAAGGATACGATAATATAGACCTTTCCTTATTTAGAATATTCCTGCGTGATAGCGATTTCTAGGTCACGGATATACATAAATAAGGATGTAGAGTTTTTTTTGAAGTAGTTACATCAACAAGCATAAAACCTGTCAGGCTGTTCCACCTGGTCGCTCTATTTTTAGTAAAGCGACCAGACCAGGCAAGCAGCGTTAAAATTTAGCAGATGGTCGATTGCTTGATTCTCGGGCTAAACGTCTATTTTCCATCCTCTTGGTATCTCCAAAAATATTGCTGGCCATAGTACGGAAACCTTATTCGTCCGAACTATCTTCTCCTTTCTACTACCTTTCTACTAGGTTTTTAACTGAATTAAAAATGTCAAGAAAAACGTATGCCGTCTTGCGTGACCTTCGCGTCATAACGTTCAATAGAACAATAGAATAATCGTATTATGCGAGTTTGAACGCGCCAAATGCTCGTCCCAATTGGCGGAATCTGTTTTCGTCGTAGATTGGAAGGCGACGCGAACTCGGCTCGCAGCCTGCGTCACCGAAAGCTTCATCCTTGGCCGTCACATTCGAACTGCCGCTGTTCCAGGACGGTCCAATGACGTTGTAGCAGCACGCGGAACCGTCCAATGGCAGCTGGCCTGCGCCGGAAGTTCATTGCTCCTCTCCCTCGTTACACAGGCGGGGCATCCCCTGAAAACGTAGGATCGATTCCCGCGCAAAAAGCCGACCAATCGCGAGGCCGCCGCTCTTGAAACTGCGGGCTAACAATCCCAACTGCACTTTTGCCCCGTTCCTCACCGTTTGGTTGGCTGCCCGTCGACGTGTTTTCCTGGACGACGCACCGCGCCGAAACGCCAGACATTAACATTAATTAGGAGGAGCAGCGACGCTGCTGTGCCAGCTGACTGATGGTCAGGAATCCTCCTCGGTGAATTACAACGTTCGATTTCACGGAGCTTCTTCTTCTTCTTCTTCTTCCTCTTGGCGACGACCGAACGCAAGCTCGCGTGGTTTTATCGTCGAATGAGACGAGAAATCGAAGATTTTGGCGGTCACGATCGCACGAACGCGAAGCTCGGAAGACGGTTGGCCGCGTGCGAGTTGTCTGATAATTGATCAGGCACGTTGCATATTGATCTTCGTAATTCGTCAAATTTTCCTGCGTCTACAGCGCGCAGCATAGCTCGTTAACTTTAATCAATGATTAATGGACTGGCCGCCGCTTCTGGATGCCCACCAACGAACATCGCATTGATCATCGACTCGCTGCAGTTCCCGCGCCCAACACCTGTCACGCTTTCCACGAGCTTGTTCCTTCGCCGCGCCGATTCCGACGATAAAAGCGACAGCGTCTGAAAACGCGTTCCACCGTTTTTCCTTCCCTTCTTCCTTTTTCCATTCTTTATAATTCGCCACGTAACACGATGACGCAGCCACGCTCTCTCGCGAGTGTTGCTCGCGTACGGAGCATCGCAGCGAAGGCCCACCCACGCTAATTACGAGTCGCGGTGTTGCTTCTATGACGTAACGCGAACGAAAGCTCTGCCTTTCCGTAGTCAGGCCTTTCCACCGGCCGATTATTCGATATCGTAGCTTGCTTCGGTGCTTTGATATTGCTTGGGTAGCAGGTTATTGCGAACAGTGTTTAATCGTACGTTTCATCGGAAAAATCACAAAGACGTAATCGTCGGGACGAAGAAAAGCCTGCAATTATACAAGTTGGTGATCGAGTACGAGCCACGTTTTTGCTTTCCGAACCAGACGCGGGAAAATCCTTATTTTCGTGCGCGACTATCTTCTCGAGGAAGATCGAGCCTCTCTTCTCGCTTACTGAAACGAGGAAAACATTGAAATACGAAGAGTGCAGGATCGTGGAAGGATTAAGATCGCCGCTGTAGCTTCTGAAACGCGGCAGGAAAATCAGAACAGCGGTTACCCCTTCATCGATCGTCTGTTCGGCGTCGTTCGATTTACGTTCGTCTCGGTTGCGTGGAAAACTCTCGGCCATCTACTCGATCAGGAAAATATATAAATACGTATACGTTGGTAGGATGGTTCTTTGGAAATAAATATTTGTCGTGATCCATCAGTCCGCGAGCAGTTGTCGATAAGGTTTCCTACGACGAATTAGATTCGAACGTATTTGCTGGCGGAAGGGTGGCGTTTAACGTTTGACTGAAGGGTAGGAAAAGCAACTGTTATTCACTTTTAGCGGTCATTCGACATTAGCGCACGATAAACAAAATGGCCGACCCCTTTTCACACCCCTTCGCCCGCTGGCGATCGATGAAAATGGTTGCCTAGCTGCGGCCAGAATTTTGCTGCGCGATATTCCCTCCAATATTTCGACCTGCATTCTCTCCCCTCGTTCCCCTCGCCCCCCTCTTTTTCTATTTTTCCCCAGCTATGATTTAATTACATCGATTCGTAACCGCCGTTCCTCGTCCTTTGTGTTAAACTATCGTCTACTTAAAAGCCAAATTGAATTTCAGCCCGTGCGGCGATTCTTGCTTGCCAATATCTCCGCGCCGATATTTTTCTCGGTGGCGTTCCGCTGGAAATTCCAATTTTTCGGATTTCTCCGCTATCGATCGCGCTAATTAATTGCGGAAATTCGATGGCGGACGAGCGCGCGGACGTTACGCAACGAGAAGCGTGCGACTGTCGCGGAATTTTCTTCAATTCCGAGGCGGCCTCGTCGGTCGTCGCCGTTGTTCGGCGAGAAACGAGCGGCCGCGGTGACGCTGCGTTTATTCCTCGAAAGAATCCGCGAACCGCTAACGAACCGGAGCGACACGCCGGTACACGGAATGATTACTCGTAATGAGGCGCGGCCGAACAGGATAGCGAAAGTCATTAATCGCGGATTGAAATATATGGCGAATCGCCTCTAAATCGAATGGAAATATTAATCTGTGCGGCGGCGGCCGCGCGTAATTATTCCTGCGGTCGAATTCAACTTCGTAATAATGCTGCAATTTCGGCGCCGACGTGGCACGTTTGAAGTTTCGAGCGGCGGCGGCCCCCGCTGCGCGCACGCGCCCGCGTTACTCGCCCTAACAGCCCGTGCCTGTCCCTATGGCCGATCGCCAGCCGCTCGGTCAGCAACGCTACTTCTGCCTTTCCCCTGCGGTGTATTTCGCGTCGCGTGCACGCCAGCTCTCGCTGTGAAAAAGTTATGTCCCTCGGCGTAACCGCTAACCCACAAAATTTATCTCGACGTAATGTCCTCTCCTACGCGCGTCGTATCCGCGTAGCCCGCGAAAGCCTAATAATTCAATGGAAACGGCCGATAGATTAATAAACAAATACGATCGATCTGGCTGGCGGTTGCTCACACCTTCGTCGTACTTGCACGTTGCTGGCGCTACGTGTTAGAAGCTCGGAGGCAGCAACGACGCTCCAGAGTATCACGCGTGACAGGGTAAGATGGGGTTGTTTGAGCCGAGTAACTCGCCAAATTCGCTTATGAACCATCTTTCGGCGATCCGCGTTTCCTGTTAGGCCAGTTAGCTTGTTATTGTTACGATGAATTATGTCAGTTATATTTATATATGTTTATCGATTAACGTCAACTTTACCAGGTTAAATGATCAGAATGATGAGAATTTAATTTAGAATTCTGTTAATTTCATTTTATTAATTTAGAGTCGATCGTTATTTCTTTCCTTCCTCTAACTTTATGTAAATTCTTACGTTATCCGACTGATCAGTTTCTCGATGTTACACGAAGTCGGACGAACGGAAGAAATAACGACGGACGTGTACAATTTTCAATTAAATTTTGAAACCGGACCTGGTCAAGGTTAGTGTTAATTGGATTACAATGTGCCGCTTTGGTGTACGTACAACGCGTGATGCTCGATACAGTGGAACAAAATAATTGTGAGTAGCACGTAATGGCATGTGTATATCGTTTACATCGACAGTTTAACTGGCATTTTTTACGGGGACGTAGTTTGTCATCGTGAAAAAGGGAAGAAGTTTGCTCGATGTTAATATTCTCAGTGTCAATTTAGTTATGTTAATTTAGTGGCGCGTGTGTACACTTTCGTTCACAAGTATCCGCTCACTTACGTATTCGCGGCTGTCGCATAATTAATTCGCTTCAGTCTCTTTCGTCGATTTATTACCTTGTCCCAGGATCCTCCTGTTAGTTTCCCACAATATCCATATTTTTATATCCGTATGTCCTAACGTATTAATGAAAAACGACGTCGATAATGAATTATCGTAAAGATAGGTGAAAGAAAATGTACATATAGCAGTGTCGATACCCTCGTCTCTTTTCTTTCACGATACGATCTACTTAATACGTTTATTTCTTCTAGTGTTTGGTATCCTATACCTTTGAGCGGCTACCAAACACTGCAGACGTTCGCATGAGTTTGGCCTACATTTTCGCTTATCCATCTTCGCGATTACTTTGTAGACGTCATTTCTTGAGAAATATTGCTCCATGTTGCTCAAAAATAACGTCGTGGGACAGTGAAATGGATCGACGAAAGAAACTGAAAGAAATATCTTCTTTCTTGAACTCTGTTTCTACTTTGCCCCCATCAGTTTCTACGTGTTACGTCTCCTCGCTGACTCAAATAATCCGCTATACGATTGTTCCAATCATTCCCTCGTGTTTGATACTTTTCCTTGTTGCACTTGTTTGTTGCGATACTTTCTTTTGTCACACATAAAGTATATAATATTTTCTCCTTCTTTCTCTTTGTCATATTCAAAGAGCAACGGTGCCTCATAATACACGAGTTGAATCATTCCATACAAAGTACTTCTCGTTGACTCAAACGAGCCTACCGTAACATTCGACCGATTCCCACTGATGATAGTATTTTCTCCTTCTTTCTCCTTGTGATATTCAAAGCGCAACGGTGCCTCATAATACACGAGTTGAATCATTCCACACAAAGTACTTCTCGTTGACTCAAACGAGCCTACCGTAACATTCGACCGATTCCCACTGATGATAGTATTTTCTCCTTCTTTCTCCTTGTGATATTCAAAGAGCAACGGTGTCTCATAATACACGAGTTGAATCATTCCACACAAAGTACTTCTCGTTGACTCAAACGAGCCAACCGTATCATTCGACCGATTTCCACTGATGTTTGTTACTTCTCCTAGCGCTTCTCTTTGTCGAACCTGGCTGTCCTGATACTTTTTTCTGTTGGGCCTAAAGTGTACGATGTTTCCTCGTGCCTGGTCTTTGCTACGTTAAAATGCAACGGTATTCCATAATACAGGAATGAGGCTGGAATAACCATAGCATAAAGTTACTCGAATCATTCCCTCGTGTTTGATATTTTTTCTTGCCAGAGCAATTTGTCGCGAAACATCGTGCCGTTGGACTCGAAACGAACGACGTTTGCTCGTTCTTTCTCTTCGTTACACGGAACAACGACGTGGTCTCGTAACACGCAAGCAAGATTATTCCACGCAAAGTGTTCCTCGCTCAAATAACTTACCTTAGCGTATCGTTCTAGTTTTGAGTTTTGAGGTAGGTTGGTCCTGCAGCAGAGCGGACTCGCAGGCGCAAAGCTTTAATTGCCGGTATATCTTTGGAAAGCTTCACGGTGGAGATTCTGGCCTGGCTGGTTATATATATAGTGGCCCGGCAGAGAGAACGGGGCGAGCGCTGTTCAAACTAAAGATACCGAGTTGCTATTTGAGTAAATTTCCGGGTCAACTTCATCTTGGATTGTTTTCCATCGCGATGGATATTTCAGCCGCGTATAATTTCGAACGTGTGCCACCCCGTCCCCTCGTCTTCCCTCCCTTTCGTCGGTTGGCGTAGAATCGCGACTGATTGCGGTCTTCGCGATCCTTGCTCGCGATTCTGCACTCGGAAACAGAGCGGATCCTGCCAGGTCGCGGTTGTTTGTTTGTTTACGATTCAAGAAGCATAATGAACCCCGGCCGTCTTCCATCGCCTATCTCCGGCTCTTCTTTAACAGCCCTACGTTTCCCTATCTCTCTTCCTTATCTCTCTTTATTTTTCGAAAGTACCGAGTAGGTGAGCGAGCAGAAACAGTAGCGGAGAGAGCGCGTGTCCCTGTGTGCGTCTATGTATCTATGTGCCCATGTATGTGCGCGTGTGTACGAGCGAGTGTAAGACAGACAGAGAGAGATAGAGAGAGAGAGAGAGAGAGAGAGAGCGAATAGAAAGCGCGAGGGTGAGCGAGAGAAAGGAGGAGGAGAGGCAGGAGAGGAGAACTCCACTTCATCGACCGTTGAGTTCCAAGAGGGCGAGGGGTGGCGACGAGAGACCAGGGCTTGTGTAAGTGTGTCTCTTTACGTGTACGCTTTAACGTGCGCGCACGTGTGGGTGGCAGAGAGCGAGGGTGAGGGTAGCTGGGAGGGTGGAGCGGCCACCGTAGGACGCCATCTTCCTTGAAAATCGATCCTTCGACCTGACATCAGCGGCTCCTTCGCGGCGTTTCCATCGTATCCACGTTTTCCCTTCGCGACCTTCCTCCTCGCCGATCCTCGGCGACCTGCTTTCCACCACCACCACCACCACCACCACCACCATCATCATCTCGTCTCCCCGAGCTCTTCCATTTAAATTTCATAAACGAATAACGAGGAAATTACGAGAGGCGGCGGCTCCGCTATCTCTCTCCCTTGATCTTTCGCAGCGAATGTTCCGCGAAGCTTCGACGAGGGATTCTCGTAGCCGAGGAAGGCAACCAGAGCGTAGAATAGAGCGGACGAGCAAAGAAACGTGGCACGTGGGGGTTGGAAGGAGCACGTTGGTCACCGGCAGAGTGGCGAGAGAAAACCGATGAAATATAGGAAATATACCGGGTGGCAAGAGAAAGATACGGGGGCGGACGCGGCAGCTGGGTCGTGGAAGCGCGGAGGGTGAAGAGACGAAGGCGGTATCGGCGTGATGGTATCGTGCAAGTAGCGTCGGTGGCAGAGCGGCGCTGGTAGCGTCCGCCAGGCTTGGGCGCCAGTTTCTATCTGACAGGGTATTTTTGTGGCAGCCTGACTACCACCGTTTCCCGACCCCCCTTCGGCGTCTCCATCTCTCATTCCCTCTCGTTTCCTCTCTCTCTCTCTCTCTCTCTCTTCTCGCATCCCTTTCGTATCTTCTCCAGTGGCTGCCGCCCGACCTCCCCTCGTTCCTTATTATCCTGCCGGTTTTCGCGTGACGTCAGCGGCCGACGTCGACCAATCGCAGCGCCGACTGAATTATGGAGCGAGACGGAGAACGAGAACGGGCAGGGTGCGACGCAGACGACCGAGGGTTGGACGTGGGTGGCAAAGGGGAGTCTGATGCAGGCCGGATTACGCCAGCCTGGACTCTGGACAACGAGCAACCGTCGATGACGACGACGATGACGACGACGTACAAGATTCTCCGTTATTTTCTTCGGCCCCGCCGACGCGTTGCCTTCCACCCCCTCGCGCTCCTACAATACACGCGCGCACATGTAGAAAAATAGATCGTCGATCGATCGCGTGCTCTCGCGCGAGAGCAAGAAGAAGGCGGAGGAATCTATTTTGGTATTAAAATGGGCACGGGGAAAGACACGCGTGGTGTCGGCACGCGGGATGTGCCACAATCACCTTTCACCGGCACTGCTTTCACCGTAGCCACGACGGAGGAGGAGAGCAGCGCGCTGAGAGCGGAACAGAGAGAGAGAGAGAGAGAGAGAGAGAGAGAGAGAGAGAGAGAGAGAGAGAGAGAAAGAGCGAGCGAGAGATACAGCTGGTAGTTACGTGTGTATGGAATCGTCGAAAGTCGGTCCGCGAAAGGCAGCGCGCGTGCAGACCGCGAGAAACGAACGTGATCACCTTTTTTTCTCCGTTCTTTTTCTTTTTCTCCCCTTGCTGCACACCCTCCGCACCGATCCTTTGCCTCGCGTGGGAGAACTAGGCGTTTCTTGCCTCTTTAATACTCGGCCGTGCACCGTGTGCGTACACGACACGAAACACGTTCTCTCTCTTTCGTTCGTCCGCGATGGGAAATATCCTGTTCCGGTGCAGGACGAGCCGCTCATTCGTCTGGCGCATCACCGCGCGTCTGATTAAGTTTCGCGACTTTCCCTTCGTTTTTCGCCTGCCTGTATAGCCCGTGCTGATCTTCGATTCGGAAATTCGTATCCGACGTAATCCGTCTCGCGTGTGCGTCGCCATAGCCGAGCGTTCCTCTCGATCGGTCCGGTAAATCGATTTTCCCCGTTTCGTACTGGGATTGCCGAGTTGCTCGTCTCGTGCGATATGCTTTACGCGCGCTATAAATACCAGCTGCGTAACACGATGAGATTTCCGTGGAAATTTCCCTATCGATTTTGCCGCGCGTAAAATCCTCCGGTCTACGCGAATATTTGAAAGCGAGTAGTGCGGCGCTCTGCGACTCGCTCCTCCGACCGAATTACAGTGGAACACCGGCGCGGTCGCGTTGATTATCCCCGGCTCGAGGCGAAATTAAACCGCGCGAAAACCAGTACGAACTGCTTCGACGATAAATTTCCCTCTCGTCGAATAACTAATTAAAGTGCCTTTAATCATGTAATTTAAGTACGGCGCAACGCGCGCCGCTACTCGCCGCGACCACGCGTCGTCACAGCTACGTCTCTTCTTCTTGCTGGCAGCGCTGCGACCCACGGTTTCCCAGTTTTCCACCGACCGCTCGTTCTCGACAGAGACGGGCAAAAAACCGGAGGCGAAGCGACGGAGACGACGATATAGATAGAAATTGAAGCGGCTGCAGGGGAGGTGGGAAGACAGAAGGCGCGAGAGAGCCGAGGAGAACGGAGCTAGCGTGCTTGCAAGCGTAACCCGGTCAGAGCGAGGCGGAGCAAGCCGGCGTTGTCTAAAGCAGGACGAACAGCGCCCAGTACCATCACCGTATCTGTCCGTGTATACATGTTTTGCTATAGCGTTCTGCCGGTATTGGTGAAACTTGGCTGCGCCACCGTATACGCTTTCGCGAGGCTTTATCGCGATCGCGATCGCGCACATACGCGCCGCTCGCTCGTGGTCGTCAGCTTTTTCGTCTCGGTGTGCCTCTACAAAAACTTGCCTCTACACGTACACGTGTAAGCGTGTACACGAAGGGAGCAGCGCGTCTATAGTTAGATGGGATTTCGGAGCGAGGCTGTGCGCGTCAGGCACACGCGAATGCCTCTGCACGTACACGCGAGAAATACGGGGTTAACTTACACGGCCGTGTATCGCACACGAACGCACCGCAGCGTAGTTTAGCGTGTGCTTGAAAGCGCCGTTGCTAGTGTGCGCGAGCGTGCGTGTGAGTCGGTTTGAATTCGACAGGGGATGGGTGGAATTCGCGTAAAACGCGAGCGCACCGACGTACATCCACACACACACACACACACACACACACACACACATAGACTACAGGATATGGTACACGAACGAACACGGTTGGAAGGTTCTACGTACACGTAGAGGGTTGGAAAGGGAAACGGGGGTGGGCGAAGTAGAACCGAGCCGAAGTGGAACGAGGGGAAACGGAAGGAGGTGGAGGAGGAACGAGGGGAAGTAGAACCGGGGGTGGGTCGGTCGAGAGGCAACGCGACCCCCGTAGTGGGGGCTGCGGCGCGCTACTGGGTGGTGGTTGACGACGAACGAACGAACGAACACCGATGACTTATTAGCAGAGTGCAAGTTGGCCGCGTGTTTGTGAACTTTCGAATAAATGTACGTACGCGCTGCAGCCACCGCTGCCTCCCTGCGCACCAACGATAGAGAAAGAAGAAGGGGATGATGGTTGGCGCTGGTGGCGCTGCTATTCTCCCTCGTTTTTTTCCACCCTGTCCTTTCCCCTCTTTCGCTGTCTCCCTCCCACGTGGCCGTCAGGGGACCACCAGGAGAAAACTCCGACGATCACGCGCTTCGCTGCGTTTTTTTCCTTTCCTTTCTGCCTTCCTCCTGTTTCCTCCCCCTTTTCTAACCCCCTGCTTCTTCCCTTCTTTTTCTCTTTTTTTTTCCCTCTTTTCTTCCTTCTCTCCGCCGGTATCGCCGCCGGTGTCCCTGTATACGTTTACAGACGAAATTCTATGTATATTTTATACGCACGTACACCCGATCAACCCCTTTCGCGTATGGCATGTACGTTTGTTCGGCCAGATGTGAGAATTGTTATTAATACCACGCTCGCTTTTCGTACAATGCGCCACGCTTCCGTGTGCCTCGCACACGTATCCTCCTCGCGACTCTGCTCGTCCGGGGCCATTGATCAACTTTGTCTCGCCGAATGTACACCGAGTTACTGCTACCATTCGCCGTCTTTTTTTCCATCCCTTCCACCTTTCCAACCTGTCTCTGCCTGCTCCCCCGTGTCCTCCGCTTTTTCCTTCCTTTTTTCCTACAGGTACGTGCTCATCCCCGATCGGATCGGCCGCGAGATTAGCGGCAAGCCGAGAGAACCGTTTCGTTTTGTGCCGCTGCAACGACGAACGGGGTGAGAAGCGGCTATGATTTCTCGCGGTTTCCATGGGCCCCCGTATCCGCGTCCTCCCTTTTCCCCTGCTTTTATCTCCGTACGCCACGGACCAACCGCGGCCGCGATTGCGTGCAATCGTACGAGATGGATGCTATTTTCGGACACGCAGCGTGTCTTCCTGCTTCGATCGAACAACGCCGATGTTCGGACGCGTCGATCAACGTTCGATAACGATCGGTCGTGCGGTGAGAAACAGTCGGCGGTTTTTCTTCGTTTCTCAAAAAGCGGCGTGTTATTCACACCTACAGGGTAGGTTCTGTCGTCTGCGCGATTATCGCGCAAACTTCGATCTCCTCTGGTATTTAGCAAGACCGGGGAATCTTGTCGATTATGCGAGGAACGCCGTCGGCAACGATTTGAAAAATGTTTGTAGGAAGAGTATTTTTGAAAATCACGTTAAACGATCCGCGGATATTTTCCCTTCGAGAAAATAGCAGATTACTCGTACGGAGGCTGGCTACGAAGTTTGTTTGATGTCATCAATGCCTGGGTAGTTTCCTTTATTTTGTGAAGAACATAATTTCGAAGAAAGGAGACCGAAAGGGTAGATTGGTCCGAAATGATTCCACGAGACGATCGATGTTCGTAGACACGATTAAACGTACACGATCGTAATTCGTCTCTAAGATTTGCTTCCAGATTTGTCTCCACTGATACTCTTTTTCCAGAAAATAATATATCGTTCGTATGAGAATAGAAGCAAAGTCTTCCACGGTGTTCTCATCGGTGGCTGAAAAACCCGCAAAATTCGACTGGCAGAATCATCGGTTCCGATTTGGGACGAGAACAGTCGTGGAAAGGACCGTTTCTGGAAACGACCGTACGCAAACAAGCGACAAAACGTCGTCTTCCCACATGCGCAGATAAGTTTCCTCTATTCCACGAAGATCGCTCTCGATTTAGAAAGTAGATCGCGCCAGGCGATCGATAAATCGTCGACTTGTTCGTAGGCGTCGATTAAACGTAGATGGATAACGCGAACGTTTCGACTGCGCGAGAATGTTACTTCGTTCGCCACACGTTACAACATTCCACTTGGTATCGCGAATGGCTGCGAAACTTTCTTCCTGCTAGAGAAAGAACGTTATCAGCCAGGATTTCGAAGAAAGCGCCAGCTCTGGAAAAGTCTATGGCTGAAAGGGTAGATGGGTCTAAAGCAAAGACGCTTAAAGGGGAGGCTCCGGTTTCCAGGCGGCGAGAGAATTTGGTCAACGATTGTTCCGGCGGCGCGTCTCTCGGCTGATCTGCAAGGACAGGGACACTGTGGGGTGGGTGAGTCGGGGATTCCCCGGCCTACGATTAGGAAACTTTGCCGGGACTCCGTGGACTTTGGCAAGTGGCGCGCGCGGTGGGTTGGGGCGTGGCGCCACGTGGAAACCGTAAACAGCGTGTCCGGACGCGTGCATGGAAGGAAATGGTCGTGAGTGACCGATGAAAACGATCGGGAAACTGCTTGGTTTTTCGTTGTCCTGGCAAACGATCGGTCGGAGGAGCAACGGCGGCGCCCAGTCAGCTACGACCTTCGACATTTCGTAGATTCGCTCGAGCACCCTTCGTCGATCGATACGCCGCTTCTATTTCGACTTTCGCGTATTTTCAGCACGGCGATTTTATTGAAAGTCGCGCCACGAGTCCGGTCGATCGGTCGCTCTTTCCTCTCGCCGGAGCCGCTGCGATGTAACGATTTATGGTGGCCCGTCGATACCTCATTGGTTATACCTTGAATGGACCGTTGATTAATGGAGGCTCTCCAGGTTCCCTGGCAATTAACAATGCGACTCGTATCTCGTCGTGGCAGGCTAAAATTAATTCCACGTATTATTAGCCCTTTCACCCTTTTGTTGTCCTACTCTTCTCACCTTACGTAACCTGACATTGCTGTCGAAGGAAATGCTGGCCTTCCAAGGTGACGCTATTAATACCTCGCCCTCGCTACCATTCCATGTTTATCATGTTTAATCATTGCCCAGGACGGAAAAGAAATATCGATCGTACGAAGAAGAAATATTTTCGGAAAAGTTCGTCGTTTGGAAGAGTTTCCCGTGACTTTTCGCACCGGGGAATCAAGAAACTGAAATTTCCTATATAATTTAATAGGAAATCTAGTGGTCTAGTAAATAACGTATGACCTTAACGAACGAACATCGGATTCAAGTCGATCGAGAATTTTCTTTTTTAACGTAATCCAGCTAAAACGTGGTTCAATTTGTCGCTTAGAATTTTATCTCATCACCGATATTTCTATCGAATGTACAATGATTTCCAGATCTATGCGAGTAAAAAGCCGAACTCCTTTGCCTACCAATAGACAGCAGGTAGATGAACTGTCATCTGGAAATTATTTTTGATCGAACTAGATAATACGAGGCCATGAAATTGGCATCGTTTTTTTACGGCTCGTAAACAAGCGACGATGGTAAAAATAAACAGAATGTAGTCTAAGCAGGGAAACTAATTATCGTCGAAACTAATTGGAAAGTATCGATAAACACGCGTTAAAAATAGCCAACTATCGAAATACGCGGATAAGACAGAAAACGTTTGCGACGTATCGCGTGAAACTTGACGAGTTCGATTCGACGTTTTTCAAACGCACGAACGCCACAGCGTTTGAAATACTCGCGCGAATGTAAGGAAAACGCGCGCTAGCGTACGTACGCGAGGAGAAAGGGACGAGGAGGCTGGCATACTGCGATGCATTTTAAATGAGACTAAAAGCGATTCGGTCGCTCGCGCGCACCTTTCGTATATATCGATTACCGAAATGCGCGATTCGAGAAGCGCGCCAACAAGATGCGTTTCTTTTGCCAGTGTATTATGTTTTTCCTTACGCGTAAAATCCGCCGTTAGAACGTATTCGTCAGCCTGGAAACGTGTTTCTACTTTGGCGTATTTTTATAGAAAACTTATTACCGGGCTGCGGATTTTTGCGGAATTTGATGTTTTCATTAACGCGAGTGGAAAGCAGCGAGACTGCGTAAAGATTTATTTTACTACCGTAGTTTGAATATTTCTTATATTTCCACACGTTGCGCGCGCTTTTTCTACATTCCCGCGCCTTGAAATTTTATGTAAATGCAGACGAGGAATATGCAGTCCGTTTGTTACAGACGAATTCGACGGTAACCGACATTTCGACAAATATTTCCTCTTCTTTTTAAATCATCGATTCGCTTTCGCAATTCTAAGCATCTTCCCACGTGCAATTTCGTTTTCTTCTTAAGGCTTTGAAGGGTTTGATAGTATACAATATAATCGAAATTAGACAGAATTAGAACGCCTAATATTACAATATGATATAATATAAAATAATTGCACGATCCTCGTCAATCGTAGAATCGATTTAAATTATCTTCTTGCCACTTTGTTCTCAAGGCTTTGAAGAATTTGATTGCACACGGTATAATCGAAATTAGACAGAATTAGAACGCCTAATATTACAATATGATATAATATANAAATAATTGCACGATCCTCGTCAATCGTAGAATCGATTTAAATTATCTTCTTGCCACTTTGTTCTCAAGGCTTTAAACAATTTGATAGCACACGACATAATCGAAATTAGACAGAATTAGAACGCCTAATATTACAATATGATATAATATAAAATAATTGCACGATCCTCGTCAATCCTAGGATTGTTTAAATTATCTTCTTGCCACTTTGTTCTCAAGGCTTTAAACAATTTGATAGCACACGACATAATCGAAATTAGATAAAATTAGAATGTCTAATATTACAATATGATATAACATAAAATATAAAAATTGTTTAATCGTATCTGCTTTGCCACAGAGAAATCTCTTCCGACGTATCGTCTCGTTGCTTGTCATTAGGCTACGAATTTCTATTTACGTTCACAAGAAACTAAGATTGCGCGTAACACACAAACATACCTGGTATACAAACTACGCTTAAGCACATTCATATCTCTACGAATGAGTTAATTATAAAAAGAGATTCGACCAAACTATCGTCCTATCACGGGTATTTCAACGAGCGCTACATCTCAGACGCTTTACGTACGAAGGATAAAATTGTACAAAATATACGACGTATCAGCATAAAAAGAGTCGATACATTAGCATACGAAGTACAAAGCAGGGTACAGTACTCGTTAAAACTTTCGTTACAAAACGACGATCGCCTGTCCAGATTTCGTTATCTGAATTCCTAAAAATATGAATTTACGCGCGCTACTTATCACTGCCCCCGGCTATATATCCTTCTCGTTGCACGGTTCAGTTTTTCCTACGACATCTCGGTTAATCGTGACAGCCGCATAGACACGCACAGTTCTCTCGCGTTCCCTTCAAACGCCACTTATAACGTGATCTTTGCGAATAAACCCGATGGCCGTTTAATCGGCCAGACATTTATAAGGTCGTTTCTCCATTTACCGTTTTACTGCGTGCATTGTTTTTGGCATGGAGACGCCGAGCATTCGCAATTCACCACCCCTATAATTCTGACCGCCGGTCATTCGGCTAACCCGTTTCCCATTCCGATGTCCGGCCGATGTCCATGCACCCCATTCTCCGCTCACTCTACACTCTCACCCCCGTAAGCACTTTCTACCCCGACCGATCGCCAGTGAACCACGTGTTCATACAGTGATTTCGGTGCAAGAGGCATGCGGTAATTTAGATTTCCTCTTTCCGTACTGCGAAACCGCGCGAGAACTGCACATTCGCGTGTTTCAAGTTTGACGAAAAATCGATGGAAAATCTCGGTGAAAAGTCTCCACGAGACTTGTCTACTAATTCGCCTCTGTTCTATAAAATGGTATTGTCACAGTTACTGGTTTGTCGACAAATTGTACGACAAATTTCTCTTTGCCATCCTCTTGTCGCAACCTGAAATAATAACAATATAGCAATGAAATAATAGCAACGAAAGGGTAATTATAGCGATAATATTTTATATTTCACAAGGATACGAGCTGCCCGCAAGACGCATCGATCAATTTGATAAGCAGACAAGCGCAAGTACTATTTCCTCGATCTACCTGATTATTTTTCTCACCTTACTGTTTGTTTCTGTGATGTGTCTCTTCCACGATGCCAATGATGCCACGAAATGAAGAAATGAACGAACAGGCTCGATATAACGAGACTGTCTTGCAAGACTACCACGCGGTTGGTGACGGAAACGGACGACGAAGAGAAGAAAACGCGATTCGAAAATAACGGGGATTTTTGGAAAAAGGCAGGAGGAAGACGCGCGTCCGATCATTTTTTCGAATTCGCGCGATCGTTCACGGGCGGAATGCATTTAATTAAAACGCGCTAGAAGCTAATACCGGCACTCTGGGTAAAGTTTGTTTCGAATTTAATTAGGTTTATGTAGGGGGGTGGTATAGATACAATCAGCCGTAACGTTTCGTCGTCGGATCCCCGCCGCATCCGGCGCGACTATTGATCACGTCTAACTCATAAAAGTGAATTCCGCGAGATTGTGCATAATTTGAAAACGCGGTCTTGTTATTTTCACGTGGAACAATATTGCGCGTTGGTGTGCGCCGGTCGAGAGATCCGCGCGCTCTTCCCGCTCGATCGATACCTAAATTTATTATGCCCCACTTGCCGCCGTGCAACCGTGCTATGTTACCGCCATTACCTGTTTTGACTTTGTGCCATTCAAAATTTCACCGTAATGAAACATTTGATTTCCCCTAAAATCCAACGCCATTCGGTTGTTCGTTAATTCCTTGCGAAATAATAATACGTCTGCCTGGTCTCTTTAATTTCTCGCCTCTTTCTCCCGGTTTTATTTCATCGTTGTTTCATCGAACGTGATAGCAGATATCTGGATATTCTATGGCGAGAAATTTGATATTGCGAACGTGTTTGTCGCGCGTGTATTTCACGCGTCTCTGTTTACCAGCCGCTCGGTTGCCATCGACTCGGTAAGTAAAATCGAGCAACGAGATTTAAGGACGTCGCTGGATATTTGGCCGTTGCGATTAGAAGGCAACGTACAATTTTCTCGTTGAGAATGCGAATTTAGTATCGTCGTTTGTCGGTATTCCACGGTGCGAGCTGACATCCCTTCGCTCTCACAATTCATTGAGACGTAACGTTGATTTCTGTCACGACGCGTTCGCGCAGCCTGAAACGATACAACCAGTTTTTAAAGACGAGCCGATTCGTACTGGGAAATGATCGTACGGGTAAAGAGAAAGATCGCGGTAGAAAAGCAAACGATGTGGAACACGGCCTCGGAAGAGACGAGGATCTCGCGTAGAGTCTTGGAATTTAAGCGGAGGAAAAAAGGGAAATGTGCAACAGTTAGCTTCTCGACGAACATTTAAGAATTCTTGGGCCGCATCAAAGCCGGTGATACGTGCGGAGTGGTTTTCTCGCGGCTCAAGAACAATGCAATTAGCAAAGCGGCTAAGCAGCGAGACACGCGAAGATTCCTCGGCAAGTCGTTCCGCTGCGACGAATCTAAACGAGTGTAGGTCCGTCTTTCTATTAATTCCAAACGAAATTCTACTTATCAGTGGGAACAGAGTGATGGCAAAGAAAGACACGAGGATGATTCGCGTATTAGAATCTCCATTGTCGTTCGAGCAGCGAGTAAGAAACGCCCGACCGATCGATCGAAACGAATCCAATAATCAGATTTCACCGAATCTGATCAAGTCTAACTAGATCTTTCTCTCCGGCCTTTTTTATTAATTGCAAAATACATTCTACCCTGTAATGGAAGCTAATACGGTCAATGAAAATTCAGCAGAGGGAAATCAGCGGTCTTGGACCATTCGAGTTGCCATTTTCGTTCGAGCAGCGTCGTCTATGATAGGCAAATTTTCCAACGCGATCGATCGCACCGGATCTTTATTAGTCGAAAAATAAATTCTACCACAGGCGCGAGTATGCGTAGTTGTGTGTAACAGCATGGACAGGAATACGGTGAAGGTAGAGCTTCGGGGATTCGACTTTCCATTCTCGTACTCGAGGAGAGGATGTTCGTGGCGAAGATCGGGCGAGCAAGTCGAAGGGGCAGAATGAGGATGAACGTAGATGGTGAACAGAAACGCGGGGGTGTGCGTAGGACGCCGAAGGGTAGCGTTGGACGGCGGCGGACGTCACTGTGAGAGACAGAAGAGAAGAGCGTGGCGCCCAGAGGCTATAAAAATCGTATTTTGGCGGCAGCCCCACGTTTGTAGGTTGTATTTTCCCTTTCTATGACCCAATGCAGCTTTATCGGGTCAGTTGCATTTGCATTGCGATGCGCACGGCGTTCCCGTTTCACAACTCTCTCACGTATTTTCCCTCCTTCTCTATCTGTCTCTCTCGCTCTCTCTGTCTCTCGGTCGCCGCGCCGTCCTTGCTTCTCGCTCGTCTCCCCTTTTCGTTTGTCGTCCTTTTTATTTCCACGTCAGCTTCCTCTTTTCCATGCCACGTTCCCGGCCGTGCAGCCACTCTCCGATGCATCGTTTTCCCGGAAAATCGCCTGGCATTCTCTTTTAATTCCAAGAAGCACTACATATCGGTGACATTATTTTTGCGTGGGATTTCCAAGCACACGCCAGCCAGCTTCCCCAATTATTTCGAAAAATATGCTGATATTGGCCTTTCTATTATTTACGATATTGCCCGATTTTTCCGCCAAACCTCGTTAATACGATCTGTCGGGATAAACGAAAGAGCAATGCCATATACACATGGGCCATCGGAAAATTGATTAGAACATTATCAGCGTACAAATAATAATTGCAGCTTTCTGGTTACTATATGCGACGCAAAATACAAACAGGTTGACAATGAGAGTAAAATTGGTAACTCGCTTAGAAATAAGGCACTGTACAAAATTAACCACAGTGGGAAATTAACCGTTCAGAAGCCACAGACGTTGTTTCTCAAACTCAGCTCAGAATTTATTATCGTTTATATCGTCTCTGCGCGATGAATGAGCTTGCGAGATTCGGCTTCTTCCGAATCGAACCTAACTAACGTGGTTAATTCACGTTTTTCCAATCTCTCAACGAAACTACCATCTTCTTGCTGTTCGTGGAACTCGGTGAAAAGATTGCATCGAAAACACGCAATATAAATACCTTGCGTACATCTTTTGCAAAGTGGTGTCTAGTTGACGTAAGGCCAATCGTTAGAAACAGAGGAAATTGGAGCGTCTAACGAACGAACGGTAATTGTAATCGCGGCGGACGTTTTTGTTCCATACTGGCATTCTCACGGCTTACCGAAGCCCATCCATTACTACTATTGCCCGTTATCTGATAGGCACGATCGAACGGTCGATTAGATTTCTGCATTAAACGCAGAAGCTCGCGCGAACCTATTCTGCGTTTTACCGTGCGTGTACTGGAAAAAGATCATTATATTTACCGTTACGTAAACAATTTAAAGCCGGCAGAAGAAAGGAAGCGCGTTGTTTAGTGGTGTTTTATACGAGCCGCGATAGTACATACGCCTACGGTGATGTATAAACACCGAGCTCGGGTTGCTCCCTTGAACGCGAAAAATAATTCACGCGGTCGGAGCTTAAATCGGGATCACCGGTGATTTAAGAACCACGGGGTTAGCAATCAGAGCGCAAAACGGACGCCGGAGTCTGGTCGCTCTTGCCAGCCAACCTCCGCTGAAAGAAGACCGAGCGCGGTACCGTAAACACCCCTGATGGATGGATTGTTTTCGCGCCTTTGGAGATTCGAGGATTGTTGACTCGCCGCAACGACTTCGACTCGAAAGGAAAAACAAAGCGGACAAGTCGAACGTTCTCTGTTAAACACTATATCTAGTAGATAATATAAGGAATATATATATATATATATATATATATTGTATATAAAGGAACATACATTTGCAACGCGCGTCTAAGGGAGAATCGGAGGAGGGTGGATTTTCATTGTTGGAAAATGTTTTGGTTGCCCCGTTGGTAACCCTATCCGGTACCAGGGCCAACACCGTGCCGCGCTGGCGTCGCTGCTGCCGTTTATCTCACGAAACTCCATTACCGACGTTTTCTCTGAATTCCGCGCTAAGCAGACGCGAGAGTACCGTGAGCTTGACGCAATGAAATTTGAACGCGCGGTGCGACGCCTCTTTCGTCCTTCTCTGCTCTTGCGTTGTCCCTCTTTCTCTTTATTTCTGTCTCTTTTTGGCTTGCGCTTGGCTCGCCGCTCTCCTTCTTTCTCTACGGTAGTTCCATCGGCACGGTCTCTCCGTCTTTGTTTTATTCCTGTTTTCCTCTTTATCGTTCGAGGACCAGGAGTGGGGATAGACGCCTATCGTGTTGGACGAAGGGGCGTGGTGTGAAGGGAGGGAAGGCACGAAACGTGGCAACGCTACACGACCGTGCCACCAGCAATAGCGTGGATGTGTATCGGCAACGCAGCAGTGACTCAGCACCGGGTAGCAGCGCTGTTGCTGCTGATGGTACTGGTGCGCTACGCTTTGCGTCGGCTACGTGATATAAGACAACGTCAATGTAGACCTTTTACAACTCGGTTTTGTAACTCGATTCTGTATGAATACCAGACCAGGCGTCGTTTGCCCACGGTGTCACGGCGCGACGTCGGAGATACGCTGACGGCGACGTGTTTGCCAACCGAGTCCACTTTCGTGGAACACGTGCCGAAAACAACGCGTATCGAGCAGCCCAGAAATCAATTCGAATTACGAATCGATGGATGCAACGTTAACGATTCCTCTGAAATGAAAATCACAGTCTCGAGTCTACCACGATGAAATGAATATATATCGCTATCGAAAATAGTTGCTCTGCGAATTCACGAGTATTCTTCGTAACGAGGCATGTATACGTAATTTTTGAAATACATAAAATGACGTTATAAATTCATCGACTTGATGACTTCAAATATCTTTCGCCTTAATGTAGTTGAAATAACTGGGACGAGTATCCTAGTACGGTAGCGTCGAAACTTTAAACGAAAAGGTATATTTATCCTATTTTTAGTACTTGGAAATAATACCGCTGGAAAATGGAGCTTAAGTGCCAAGACGGTGCGATATCAGCAGCCGATAAAGCAGAGACGCGAGAATAGTTTTAGATGAAGACGTTCTCGCGGCCAGTGGCCAGTGGTTTTGTTATATCGCGGCGGTGTTTAGAATTTCGTGCGAGCGAGCCCCGGGAGCTCGTTGTCTGCGCCGATGACGAAACCAAGGCACACGAGGAGAGAACTCTGGACTGAAATCTGACTTGGTGGGAGCGGCCGAAGGCCGACGTTTTGTAACAACGAACATACTGGGCTGCGGAACGCCTACGACGAAATTTCGGCGCTGTTCACGGTTAGATTAAGCAACCTTTTCTTTTATATTTACGGTATCTCTTCTTCACGCTTCTACAATTTTAACGTAATTCTTTTCGTAACGATTCTACGTAACCATCGTCTTTTCACGCGAACGTACTTCTAAACTGGTCTTACGTATCGTAGATTCTTTTCTTTACGTTAAGAATGTAGTATATAATATACGATGTAGGTTATGACAAAATGGCGGAAGAGATACGAAATTCCGCTCTAATTCGACATTATTGGGACTCTTGTATTTGAATGTAGTTTTTCTTTGATATAAAATACGTATTTCGGTAAATTACTTGGAACGAGAAATTCTCTATTGCAAACTACCGGGCAGATATAACATCAGAGCTCTACCGATCTCAAGAGAAGCTACGAATTTTCCGTACTTCTCTCGGAAATCGATGTAAGCTGACGCCAAATATAATTACAGTTCGTACATTAAATTTTCAAACGGTTCGGAAAGTCTAGCGGCCGTTCTCAATAGCATACTCCAGATTACTTCGGTTCAGCACTACTACATTTACCGTTTCGAGATCTATCCATTCGATAACATTTTATCTCAGAGTTTTGAACAGAGTATCTTACGATTTATTCAAAATTGCAAGGACTCTCGTTGCTTTTGTTTCTCGCGTATCTTTAAAATCGTTAAAAATCGAAGAGCATTCGATGCCTGTTCTATCATTGAGGACAATTTAAAGAGCATCACGTATCAATGTATGGCTCAATAGGACGGTGAATCGAATGCGTGTGGCCATTAATGGCCGCTGTTTAATACTTTTCGATTCCACGCACAAATAAAACTCTATTACCGCTGCAAACACGGTACACATGATAAAATACAACGAGAAATAAAGCAGCGGTGAAAATAGAAGTATATAGAGAAATAGAAGAGACATGGCGTAACGAGAGAATAGGATGGACATAATGTATAGTGGGAGCGTTTGCGCGGGAATGAGAAAGAGCGAGAGAGACGGACGAGCCTCGTATAAATTCGTGCTTTCTGTCTCGCTCGCGCAGGCGAGATCTATACTGCAAACAAAATCGTGGGATCGCGAGAAAAGCTGGGAATAGAAGGTAGCTGCAATATCGGCGATACGTCAGGATGTCGAAGAGGGAACCAATCGTTTCTGGCGGAATTGGGCTCATAGTGCGCGCATATGCATCCGTGAAGGGAACTGTTTACCGACCGCGATTCGGTGAACGCGGAAAGTTCCCCAAAGAGGACCGTCGTAAGGCACCTGGGCTCGACGTACATGAGAATACGAAAATAGTGCAAGGCGCTGTATGAAACACGCCACTGACATGCTAATTATGTTTCCGACGCCGGGATATATTTCTGAATCGATTCCCTCGGAACTGCCGCTAGTTGCCTACGTTCTCAATCTAATAATTTCATTTTCACGAGGCATCGCCTTCTTGCAAGTAGGAAGAATCTTGAAATATATAGAAATAAGGGGAACACTTTCGAGATGTCTCTAGGTTCTCATTTCCGATTCTGACTACAGCGGAAATAGTTGGAAGATTCGTTCGCGTCTTCGTCGTTCCTTTTTATTTTTATTTCTAGCCAATAAAATTTCCATTCTGTCCTTATCAATTTCGTTGGAGAGCGCGATACGTCCGCGCAGAATTCATCGATTACCCGGCAATAAACGATATCTAATCGGTGAAAACAATTTAAAAATAAGCGACGATGGAACGTCGATGTTGCACACTTTATGATCCTTGAAATCGTAAAAATACGTTCAACCATGAATTCGTTTTGTCGATCGTTTCCTTTATTATTTCCTTACACCGTGTTGGTCGATCGTTTTCTTTAAAGTCGCCAGTCTAAACCTTCGACTACAAACTTTTTCACGGCTTCTTCTGCGCGATGTTCCACTGAACTCGTTTCAGTTTTGTGCTTTTTACCGTGGCCTCGTTATTTATAGCGAGACGGCCGCTATAGTGCGTTGATCTAAGCACAGCGAGGACGTTCGTGGTTATCGCGAAACTGTTCTTCGAGAACAGCAATCACCGTCCAGTAAATAAGCGTGAACAAGCCGGGCAAGGTGGAATGCACTCGAGTTGAATTTTGCGGGCGGACCAGCATACGAGAGAGAAGAAAGTGACAAGGATGTCTCTTAGCCGTTGACGCGACCCATGGAAACTTGCCACAGTTTAATGCACACACAGTTGCTTTTTCGCTGCTTCTTTTTATTCCCCCACGGTTCGGTTATGTGCTCCACATACGAGTTAGCACGAGTTGTCTCTTTCACTTTGCCTTGATCTCTAACCGAGCTAGACGCCGCGAAGCTACGCGTTCTTCCAGCTTTTTGAACTTTCATTAAGGATACTCGTTTAAATATATATACAGGGTGGTACAAGCGGAAAGGGGGTGATTCTACGCGAAGAAAGAAGTCGAAAATATAGAATAAAAAATTTGTTTTTTCTTTTTTATATTTTTCCATCGAGACAACGATCTACAGTGAGATCCGTTATAACGAGACGCGATAAAGTGCAGGCGTACCGAGCGAAAATTCAAAGTCGATTTTCTCGAAAACAAAGCCTCGAACGAAAAACTTTTATTCTATATTTTCCACTTCTTTTTTCGCCTAGAATCACCCCATTTCCGCTTGTACCACCAGTTACCAACCACCCTGTATGTATATAGGGTGTTTTATGTATACAAAGAGATAAAGAAGCAAGGACGTAGTACACATTTTGCGGGGTTATACATCTCCTGGAAAAACATTCTTGTTTTTTATTTGGAAGAATTTTACGAGCAATTCTCATTGAGAATTATAAATGAATTATTCTGGCGTGCTACTATAACGTGAATAATAAATATTCATCGTACGATTCTGGCTGAATCTAATGATCCTGGAAAATTGAAGTAAAAATTGTTCAATCTACGTACGCACAAGATATTGTTTTTCGTACATTTCTTAAGCTCGAGGAAAATACGAAAGAATATTCGCATTGTGAGACGCGCAACGAATAATTAAAAATGTACCCGGTGTTTATTTTCAAATAGACCGAAGATACGTTAAATATCTTTTGCCAACGAAAAAGCTAACTCGTTGTGTTCTACACGGAGAGGACTGTGAAATTGTGAACGCCTAAAGTCTTCGAGTTTATTTTTTTCATCAATCACTGTGTACGTATTAAGGGCGTGTTAAGATTCTTGTTTTACCAGATCGTTTAGGCACAAGTGGATGGCAGAGTGTAGCTGTCACGATTTTTCCTTTTTCCTTTTTTTTGCATTGCACGAGGACACGACGAGGGCAAGATATTGGCTTTTTATTCTCATAGATGTCCGATAGTGGCCGGTACAAGAGTCACTTAATTACTCGAGCGAGAAGTAGATCCGCTTTAAGGGACGTGATATCGAACTTTTTCGTTCCTGTCTAAGCAAAGAATCAAATATTTAGTTAGTAAAATTGAAGTCGTAAAAAGTACTCATTCGTATGGAATCATCTATATTATAATCTTTTAATGGAGGAATCGATAAAGCAAATGGATCGTAAAACCACACCTGTTATCGTGTACTCGAAGAACGTACTGATAGTAGAAAGTGCAAGAGATACGAGATCCATCGACTTGTATTTCAATCTACACCACGATCTTCGTAATACAATTCATCTTTCGTTTACGTGTCGGTCGTTTGGTACGCGTAATATACAGGGCGATGAAAAGGTCTGAGAAATCCAATACTCTATGAATCTTTGCTTTTCACGGAGAGACGCAAAAAACATAAACGTAATTAACGCATCTACGTTCTTCTGTAATCAATTCTGTTGCCATGTATTTATGTTAAATTACATTGAGCACACGCTACGCTAGAAACACGTTGTATCAAAGACGATGCGTATAGCATACGGTACGCTATTTTAAAAATACACAACCCACCATACGATGTGTATGAAAAATACGTACTGTGTGCACTGTGCGCAATTAGTATCTTCGTTGCACGCAGTTCCGCTAACCGTGAACAGAATTTCGCGAATTTAAAGAAAAACGAAGGGCAAGTAAGAAGCAGGAATCCTAGCCTCTGGCGGAAAGCAAAACGTTGGCTGAGAGTGCACACGAAGGGACAGCTGTGCAGACGTACATGTGGTGGGCCTCTTCCAACATCAGGCCCCACTCTGTCGTTTGCCTTTTGCCCACGCTATAGCACGGATGGCACGACACTATAGCTGTTTCCGGTATGCTCGTCCTTTGTACGCTTTCGACCGGCTGTTTCCACAGACTCGCACGGTCGATCCTTCGTTTCTTGCAATCTCAAATTTTTCAAACTGTCGAATGTTGCGCGTGCTGTCGTATAATCTTTGCACGATACGCTTTCCGCACTTTTTGTTAATATTTGTCTTCTGGTTTTTCCATCGATATCGCATATTTACGCCTGCAGAAGCAGCAGCCGGTGAAAAGTTTGCGCAAGCAAGCAGAAAGGGATACGGAAATCGGATAAAGGATTAATTATCGTTATTTTAATTGCGACGTTTCGCTGTAACATCCAGCGGCCGAGAGGTCTTCTCAAATCAGGGAAATACGTATGTTAATATTTGGCGTTAATTAGGTGCTGGAATTGGGAGGTTTTATGGCGTGTTAATCTGGAAGGAAGCAGCAAGGAATGTTTTATACCAACTAATTCTCCTTTTTATTCCTAACAGCTAGCTTGATAGTTGCAAGTCAGAAGAGCCTCATATTCTGCTCCATTTCTATGCACGGCTGTTTCTCCTAAGATTCTTTTTTTTCTTTTTTATTTATCTACTAAAATTTACAATCAATTCTCGCATTGAGAATTTTCAGTAATCTCTCCTACGATTGCGAAGTAATTTTTCTTCCCTCGAAACGAGCAAGCCTTCTCGACCTCTGATCTGTCGATGATATTAAACGCAGTATCCGGTTAAATACATTTGCCACTCTAATAGTCAAAATCAACGAATAAAACAGCAAATGTGGTAGCATTCGCGTTAGAACTTGACATTTCCCTGGTATCTTCCACCGTTCTACAAATCTACAGAATTTAAATCTACAGACTGTAAATACAGAATTGCGCTACGATAAATCATCGTTAGGCCCTTAAATGGCTTGAAATAGTTGGTCCTAAGATATCAAACGCATCGGTGCTCGATCAACTCGTACGACCAGCCAACCCTCTAATTATTTCGACCTACGTCCACGTGCACGCGTCCTTGTACACATTCGGTATCGCGTCGGTCGATAATTATTCGACACTCGAGTAACCTTGGATCTGCTGCAGCAACAAGCCTGCTTCTTGTACAGCCAAATTGCAGATTCTTATCTCGTCTTGCCAATCAATCGTCGATTGATGCGGAGAGAGGGCGAAGTAGACGGAGCGAGAGGAACGCGGAGGGGAACGAAGTGCAGCAGGAAGAACGTTAATGCACTTATACCTGAAGTATATGTGTACACACGAGGCTCGTCCAGCCGGCTGTTTCACGCAGCTGCTCGACGCTGGCGGCGAGCTGTCCGCTCGGCTGCGACGCGTCCCGACGCTCCCTCGGCCGTCGAACACGCATAAGCGCGCGTCTCGCTCGAGGAACGCCGGGGGTTCGTTAATTGCGTTAATATAATTACGAACTCTCGTAAGAAGATAACGCGATGATTAATTTTATTGTTTGGTGTTTTACTTTAATTAAAGATTATTCCTTTAATTACGCTGGCTTGTTAGGGAAGAATTCCTGGCGACCTTGGCAAACCAGTCTAACGAGAGAATGGAATTTTGGATTCGTTATGGGAGTCTTCTAAGCGGCTACTGTATGTACAAGCGCCGTGAGAGAAACCATTGCACCTTCTTATGGTGTTTCCATTCTTCGCGAACTTCCTCAGGCTACGAATCTTACAGCGTGTCTTTTATGGGAATTCTTCGATTCGCCGTTGTACACTGACTGCCGAACGAGTGTTCACCTTCTCATTGCCTTTTCACTTCTGACGGATTTAGGGAACGAGTTTAACCTTCGTCCGCGAAAAGCATTGCTGGCAGATCAGCCGATATATTTTCCTATTCGACTGGTAATTTCGATGCGTTTGAAACGCGCAAGGAAAACGTACGACTGAGGCTAAGAAGATCTATTATACCGTGTAATATCAGGCTCAATTATTTACGTTAACGAGGACACGCGCAGAGATTAGCAACAGGTTTATTTCGAATACTCGAATCAATGGAAAGTTTCATTTAAAACGAGATCTCGCCGGATAAAAGAGAAATTATCCTTTTGCGATGCTTAATTACCGGCTAATTAATTAGCTATGTAAGTACCGCGGCTAATTAAAGAGGATGAAATTGTTTTATCTTACGGCCAGTACGTCACCGCTGCGTAGACAAATTTTCCATTCTGCTTCGACCTTTAGAAACTCGTCATTTTTCCCCATCGATTGCATAAATTATATCATCCGCTGTTCGATACGATTCATATTTCTTTTATTTGAGCTAGAACCCTCTGATCATCGCAGTGAACAACGCAAAGATAACATTTACATGCATGCGAATCACCTTCGCACGCAAAGTAAAGTTGAGCACCGTAACGGGGTTAAAAGCGTGACCATAGTGATAACATTGCCATAACTAATAAATATTTATACGGTTAGAACCATAGACGATCCATATTTCATATTATACAATTTCTCATTACGAACTGCATACTAAACGACATTTTATTTCCTACGAAACTATTACACGCCAATAACCATGCGAAAGGATCGATCATTTCAATCATCTTCTGTCGCTCTGCAAGCGTAAGATTATAACGACGATCAGGATAACGTGTAATGTTGATACATTTGTCTTGGAAGCTTCTCGTGCTGCGTTTTGTAAAATTACATTTTATTATATGTATTATTATTTGTATTTCATATTCTATTATTATATACAGGGTGGTTGGTAACTGGTGGTACAAGCGGAAAGAGGGTGATTCTGCGCGAAAAAAGAAGTGGAAAATATAGAATAACAATTTTTCGTTCGAGGCTTTGTTTTCAAGAAAATCGACTTTGAATTTTCGCTCGGTACGCCTGCACTTTATCGCGTCTCGTTATAACGGATCTCACTGTAGATCGTTGTCTCGATTGACGTTATTTTTTTTATTTTTAAAAATTTTCATTCTATATATTCGACTTCTTTTTTCGCGTAGAATCACCCCCTTTCCGCTTGTATCACCAGTTACCAACCACCCTGTATATTAAATATTGTTTTGGACAAAACAATTTCTAAAATCGGTGCTTCGAAGACACAAAGTTGATATACGGAATTAATAAAATAATTGCAACATCGATATTCTTCCTGTGTTTCCTAAACTTACATTTGCGGTTTATTCCGTATATCAGTAACACCCAGTATATGCTAGAAATTTTCGGAACCATTCTCGTTGGATTATTTACGTTAAATATTAGCTTCTTCGATGTTCCGAGTCCTCAAAAAATCTGAGAAAATTCTGCAATGCTCGTTGTCTATGTTACAATTATTTCTTAGGTCAAAGATTGGAAATATTTTTGATGGTAATAGAACAATACCTTTCTTCCTTTTTCTAGGTTTCTAGGAAAAACTAGAAACATTTCTTACAATTATTTCGGGAAGTTCGTTGTATAAATTTAGGAAGATGTTTATTGAAGATCGGATAAGGCAAGTGAATCGATAAATTAAATTAATACATCTGGTTGACCGGGAAGTTGAAAGCGAGATCGAAGGAAAATTCAGAAGCAACGCACGTTCGTGGGATTAGCATTTCATTCTTCCGTTGAATAGCCTCGTCATTCTGCCGGAAATCTTTTCTCCATTTTTTAATAGAAACACATTCGCCACAGATTTCTAACGTATTCGATTGCGTGGCACGAACAAAATTCACAACAACCAGAATAAACGACAATCTTGCGAATAGAAGAATATTCTAGTCGAGGTTCAACGTTTATTAAAAAAAAAAAAAAAAAATTCTCTTTTCTCTGTCTCTTGACAATTTCTCTTCCATATCGAACGTTTGCTTGCTGAATATTTATCTTTCAATGAGAAAAACGACCCATTCGGGCATCTTGCGTTCCTCTGTCTGATAAAATATCCTAATAAACGATGCTCTTCTATCGTAGTGAAACATAAAGGAGAATTTAATATCCGCTACCTTAGACACGCTACGAACTTTCTAAATATGTAACTT
Organism: Bombus picipes; assembly: GCA_014737485.1. Lineage (NCBI taxonomy): Eukaryota > Metazoa > Arthropoda > Insecta > Hymenoptera > Apidae > Bombus > Bombus picipes. The sequence continues at coordinate 2,007,942 of JACXIP010000022.1, forward strand.
AATATTTGTTTTCCATCCCTTGCTGCGCATATTTCGTGCAATTACGCTCATTATACCTGCGTAATAATGCTGGCCCCCAAGTAGCATAACACATTCCTCGGGCGAATGCCACCTGGCTAACGGCAGCGAAAATGTCTTTTAGAATGCGTTTGCTTATCTGAAACGTCGGCGATGTACAGGACGATACGATGTTCCAAATATAATTCCAACGCGGCACAGGGAAGTCCACGTCGGATCGCACCTTCCTGTTGCGTCACGCATGCCAACGCATAACAGTACTACGTACTTACAGTCTGCCAGTGAGTACATAAACGCACCGCTGTTTCAGAACATCGTCGATACACCTACGTGTAGGTAATATCGTGTTCGATGCCGGATACAAACATCTGGGATAGTGATCGGCGATCTCGCATGATTTAACAGTAGCCAACGTCACCAGGTCTGGTCAGGCGACCAGTTTCGAAATTTCATCCAAAATTCTGCGTTCGTCGTTATTTCTTTTGTAGCTGTAACTTCACGTAAATTGCTGTATTATTAGCCATATTAAAACCTGCTTGGACCTATGGGATCCAACTAATTTCAACGTGGAAATTCTTCGACGATTCGAATCAAAAACTCTAAGATTCCTAAAACGTGCACTTTGCTATGTAACAAACGAAACGATACATCGCGACCTTAAGATACCTACAGTTAAAGAAGAAATATGCAAATTTAGTAATAGATATAACGTAGGAATTAACAAGCACCAAAACCTACTAATTACTCAATTACTCGACACGATGGATCAGATCCGCAGGCTAAAGAGACACCCTCTGGATTTAATCATTGGATTCAGCTGCGATCGAACATACGATAATCATTTATTGTTATTGGGAATAATTTATTTATAATTCTCAATGAGAATTGATTGGAAAATTCTTCCAAATAAAAAGAAAAATAAAATTCCTATATTATTCAATTAGTTTGTCAGCTTTTGTTAATATTGGCAACTAAGTGATTGCGGGTTTTGTCAATACCACCTAATGACAAAACCCGCAATCACTTAGTTGCCAAGCCAATACAAGAATTTGCGTGAAGTTGGACAAACGAAAGGAATAACATTGCGAATGTACAATTTTAAATGAAATGGAACGTAGGCGATGGTTTGTCCGGGTGTTCAGCCAGACAGCAAGCATTTGCTGCTTGGTTTATTATTAAATATCTTCTCGTTAGTTGTTAAAATATCTTTTGTAGAATATGTTAGAGGCTTCGGTGCTAATTCAGTTAAATGATAAAACGTCAGATACCTAGCGAATTAAATCGATGTAACGAGGAATTATCAAAGAGATAATAAACTGCCATAGGCGGTGGCTTTTTCTGAATAGTTTATTACGTATAGGAATTATTTATTAAAATATCTCTGGCAGTATATTATCGAATAGTGCGTTTGGAATTCATGTAACGCGAGATTATTAAATTAATAATAATAAATTAATAATAAATTTGTGTAAGTTCTATTGTTTCCTGAATATCGTACATTAACATAGTCAAGCAATTACACAGCAGCTAACTTATTAGCATATTTCTTGTTATAAGTCGCGACAATACGTATTTATATCTACACTATTTATTACCTTAATAATAATTGCACATTGTAAGTAAACGTTAGATATCGATTTGCATGGGGCAAGCGTTTTACGCGAACTTCCAAGTCGACGTTGGGAAGAGAAGTTACAACTCGTCGGCCTTTTTCCCCGCAGATATTTTCTCCAATGTCCATACGTGTTTCTTATTGACAAAAGACGGGATAATCCAATTCCTTACTGCCTTTCACTGCCTTTCTATCACAGACTATGTAAAAAATAATTCCCTTGGACGATGGGAAGATCTTAAGCGCAATGACAAACGATGCTCGTTAAATTACAAAATTTTCTCGCAACTTGCGTAATCAAACCTTATCAGTTAGCTGGTGGAACGACCAGCTTGGAAATTTTATTTAAAACTGTACATTCGTCGCTATTTTTTTCGTTCGTCCGACTTTATGCAAATTCCTGTATCAACAAAAATCGAGAAATCGACTAGTCGGATGATGTAAAAATTTACATAAACCTGTAACAATGAACGTACAATTGTAAATTAAATTTTGAAACCAATCACTTCACTGTATATGTCATATTTAGACACATAAACAGCCGAATATAAAACGTAGATCGCTGAAACATTCCACTGAAAGTCAAACAGCTCCACCTTTCGTCGCTATTCGCAGTCGATTTGTTTGCAGTTCGTCGATGTACGTTCCTTCGATACGCAACAACGCGCATCGTCTCGCTGCTTGCTCCTTAAGTCGAAGAGCGTTGGTCGGGTCGCTGCTCGCTTATCGCTACGGTGACAGGGTGTCGATTATCAGACGATATCCACGAATTACCACGATTAATGCGATTATCGCGAATTCCGTCGACGAAACTTTGACCGCGTGAAAATAACGTTAATCGTTCGCCGCGTCGTTATTACTTGCTTCAACTCGCGCCAGTGCTATTCACAGAAGCGTACAAATGTCGTCGAAAAAAGGAAGCAACGAGAGGCAAAAAGAAGAAACAGAGGAGAAAAAGAAAAGCGGGATATTGGTAGCGGAATCGCGTCGCATCGACGCACGTCTATTGTAATGATCTGCTCGTTCGTTATCGTCATTTTATTTCCCCATAATTGCAGACGCGCGTGCACACCGGTCTCGTAATTAAACCAGGTATTATTTCCCAAACAGCGCAAAGCACATGTTCCATAAATTTCTGCGTATGCCGGCAAAGGTGCGAGTTCGTCGCTCCGCCGCGATAATTAATCACGCCCACGCCCATGTATCTGGCCGCAGTAATTAACTTTTGTCGGGCGAGAACGCCGGAGGAGGGAGGGCGAGGCACCTCCTCCCGCCTCGTCCCCATCGGTGTACGAAAGTCAGAATCTGGCAACGCTGATTACCAACTTCATTAATTCGATACACACGGAATAGTGTGGTGCGCGTGGCCGCGTTACAATTCCGTTGCCGGGCGCCGATACGCGCGCTTTTATTCCACCCCGCAGCGAGTTAATGGAATTAATTAGCCGAATGGTAAAACGCGGTCAATCCGCAAACAACGATATTACGACGCCTATAGTGGCGCGTAATGCCTTCAGGAACAGAACGAATGGCTTATATCGTTACATTGGCGTTGAGCGAGCGCCGGGTAAACACGTCGTGTCGTCATAACATGTTATCATGCCGTGCGTGCCGATGCTCGGTGAAAGTCGCTTTGCTATTTTCAAATCGAAGTTTCGCGAATTCGGATCGAGCGTGTGAACGTCCTGCGCGCCAGCCAGTTCCTTCGCCGTTGCTTTCGTTCGCGTCGCTGGCCGCTCGCAGCTTCGTCACCAGCTGATCACGTCGCTGAAAACGTAAGAATATCATCGACTGTATGAAAATTTCGTTCGATCCTTTCCAAGCTAATGTTCGCGTCGCGATAAGAACGCAGGAAAGATTCGTGGCAGTTTGTTCGATGGCCTTGTCGACTGCCATTGAATCGTCGAGTGCCCCGAATCGAACGCCCCTGCGAGACGTCTGCGATATTGTGATTTCCTTTATGCGCGCCCCGTGAAACGCTGTATGCTACCATACGGATGCCAATGGCATAATAGTAAACTTCGATTGATATTTCTTCTCGATTCGGCCATCGATTAAGAATTGCTGTCTCTTATTTGATTTATATTAGTTTGCTATCTACTGTTCGCTAGTACGTAGTTTCGTGAACTTAATTTCTATGTGCGTTTCATATTACGCGTGCTTATACGTCCGCTTTAATTGGTAGATAAATAAATAAATAAGTAAATAACGCGTCAGAGCCTACCTGTAGGAACCGTATTCTTCTCATTCACAGTTCGGTCTCGAATTTTCCATTCAGTGCTGCGCAAGCAGAGAAAGTGAAACGGTCAGGTTGCAACCCTGCAGCTAATAGGTCAAGAACACCAGGCGGAATTCCGTGATGGTTATGCTGGCAGACAGACGTCAAACTGCTGGTATGCGCTCGGTATTCGGCTCTATCATCTTTATGCCGTACTACGATACGTCCATGCGAACCTCCTCCTCCATCCGTCTCTCTAGTTCTCTGCCGATTCGATCTTCTATAGGGTGGTTCATACGTAGTTCGTGGAGCAAGCAGTATGTGCGAAAAGAAAACAGTTGTCCTTCAAGAAGCTGTCGTTAACGTTAATTAAGATTATCGATAAAAATATCTTGGATTCAATTCTCGTCGTTGGAACTCCGAGGAGAATGTACGTACGCGACGATAAATGACTTGTCAAGTTATGGAGTCCCATACACAGTGGGAAAGCCAGTCGATAACAACCAGTTAGCTCTGACGAGTATACTCGTCATGAAGAAACGGCAATATTTTACGTTATGACGAGTCTACTCTACGTAAAAGAAGACAGACAATTACAACAGCCACGCGTACTCTGTATTCGACGAGTATACTCGTCATCGCTTGCTTCTCAAAGTGTCCAACGAGGTCGCAAGAGCCAAGGACCAACTCATTAAAGCGTTGACGCAACGCTTCGTTTGCGGTACCTTCCCATCGACTTGCGTTCTCGAATTCCATTTTCGAACGACGTAGCTGCAGAAGGTACAGTTGCAAGGTGGCCGCGAGATTCGCCCACGTTTGGAACAACAGTAGGTTCGTGGCGAACGTGCCTAGCTACGGTGTCTCTTCTACCGTCTGTCCACGGTTCACAGCCTCGCAAGTGCACGGCTTACGCGTCACGGAAGCTCAGCTGTCGAGCGGTCAACGTATCGCCATCGTCGTCCTTTGCTGTCGCGTGACCACGAGCCGTTCTCTTTCTGTCCAACAACGGGGTCGTGTCCGTTTGCCTGGCACCTAGCGGGTCTCGCGAGCCGCGGCAGGAACGCGGAAGAACCTTTGGCGTTGGTCTGGTCGCTTCCGCTCGATTTGACACGCGTCCACTGGCGATCAGCCGCGATTTGCGATTCATCCACGTGGAGCGAAGAAGAACGGCCTTGAGCCACAGATAGGAAGATAGAAAGACGGATAGAAGGAGACAGCGCGCGTAGGGAACAGGGTCGAGCGATAAAAAGGGTGAAAAGATTGTGTGAGAAGGGTGTGGAAGGGTGGGAGGAAGGGGAAGAGCAGGCACAAGACGCGGAGAAGGAGAGAAAGAGAAGGCGCATCGAGCTGTGATACCTAGCGTAGGGTGAGCCCAGGTTATGTACGAATATGTACGAGCTCACAGTCGCACGGCCCACGTGGAAAATGCGCCAGCCTGTCTATATACGTGTGTAGGTACATACACGTACCTGTTGCTTACTCCATTGTTCTGCGTGTTGGTGGTTTTCATGTACGTGTACACGTTCCTCATCTGTCTGCCTCTTTCCCCTCTTCGCCGCTGCTTGGCGGCGTGTACTCTCGCAGCTACCGGCCACTCTCGCCAGCCCGGCTCTCTCATCCGCAAGAACCTACGAATGTAAGCAAAGTATATTTATGGAGGAACACGGTGCACGGTTGCTTCATCTCCTACTTGGGCCACGTACTTATGCACGTACACGAGGCCCTGCCACGAGGGAAGACGGCCGGGATCGCCGTTCGTTCGCTCTTCTTCGTGTACACAGAGTAGTCGACCGGATATTTATGTACACGTCGGATAAACGCTTGCGGAATGGGCAGAGGGTAAGACGAGAGCGAGCGAGAAGCCGAGCTATGCTTGGCGTACAACAGCAGCGCGCTGCGGATGGCCGCTGATCTTGCGGTCCTCACCTTCCCTCTGTTCGTTGTATCCTTCTTCAGTTTCCGTTCCTTTGGCCTGGCGGATCTTGCAGTTGCACGAGCCTCGCAGAGAATATAAACCGGAGCCCTTTCTTCGTGGCGGGCCGACCCTCGCGTGTACGGACGGCGTGTTAACGTTTACGCGAGCCCACGAGACCAGAAGTTTCTCCATTCATAACCGCGCAAGTGGATGCCGCAGCAAATGGTCCCTCGACCGCCTTCGGGCTGTTGCTCGTGCACGTACACGTAGAAGCGGCTCGCTTGCTCTCCTCTCTTCCATGGTAAATGTAGGTTACCGCTGGTGACGACTGTGCTCACGTTGCCGTGTTGCTTCGTTGTTTGCGTTCGTTCCCCCCTGCACGCTCGCCGTACGGGTTAGCCGTGTCCGTGGGAAGGCTCCCAAGGTCGCTCGTTGCCTTGTCATTGCTACGGTGACCCCTCTTCCGGCCATCGCTCGACCCCGCTTTTTCGGTGGAAACGTCAGCTGCAGGATGGGCCGTGCGATATTTTCTAACTCTGTTCGGTTTGTTTTGATATTATCGACTTCTCGGGACCAACGATCTCGGCTCGCTTTTGCATTTTGCGTCAAAGCATCGTAGACACTGCGGTCTACTTCCACCGATTCAGGACAGGTCCGAATTCCGAGGATTTTCAGGCCTGCATGGGAAATTTGAAGTTGCACTTTCCGATAGCAAACTAAATTTTCCACCTCCAACTGCCACGATGCAGAGATATTTTGATTTTTGATCTCCCGGTTCTGCTTCTGCATTCTGACCCCAAGTTTCGTAGACACTGCGGTCTACTTCTTCGGGCAAGAAGGAGAACTGAAACTTTCAGGCCGCATTGTCTTCGTGGAAATATTCCGATGGAATATTCGAGCTCGATTCACTTGAACGATTGGCAGCCGAACGCGTAGCATCATTGTCACTGAAAAAAGAAGGAGAAAGTTTATGCCAAATAGCAGAATCATCCGACCTGTGACCGATCTACTTTTCTAACGCCAGTTTCTTATTTTATTTGGCTTTTAAGTTGCAAGTTGATATACATTGGACCATCGGTTGCTTTGAAAAGGACAAGGTCGCTCTGTAACGCGATGTTATTTCTACTTTCCGATATTGTTTTCCACCTTCTTTCCTACGATACACACACGCGCGCGTTCCTACGTTTCCCCTTCTTTCTTTCTTTATTCTTCTTCGTATCTTCTATTAAACGTTCTTTTGAAGTTGGGTTAGTCAAACTCGAGTGGGCTGAATTCGAATAAGCATCGATTTTCCTGTAACTTGGTTGTTTCGTAATTGAAATCCATTTTCTGATAAGCAATTTCCAAGCTGCAGAGGAATCAATAGTCGGTCTCTTTAATTCCTCCTGCGTTCGCTCTTTGAAAATGTACACGCTAGTTCGATGGTAGACGACGAGTCGAGGTGAATCGGATCTTTGCCCCTGGCACAAATTGAACTCTTCACACGGCGCGTGGTACACTGAGATTGCTCTCGTGGAAAAGTCGCGGCTCGTCTTAATGCGACGATTTGCGATTCAACGCTCGCTGATTTCGAGGAGGATGAAAGAAGTTTTCTAGTTGAACTGCTGGCCTTTGTGCGCCCGCTTCTATTGTCAACGTCTACATGGTACTCGGCATTTGCGGCTGAAAAGAAGTACTACTGGGACGAGCACCGTTTGTGTTTGGCCCGGTTAACATTTTGCCACAGCCTGATTTCCCTGAATTATCCGCTCTCCTTCTTTTTCCGCCAGCCGAGTGCGCCCCGATGAAATCTTTATTTCGCTCTATCCGCATTAAAACCATCTTCGTCTCCGTATTTCTCGCAAACCAGACAAAAGTTACCTCCATCTTGGCTACTTTATACGTTTCCTTCCAAATAGCACTGAACGGACAACTTCGAAAGACCGAGACTCGCAATATTTTGGATATTTTTTAATACCAAGAGCGTCGTGTGCCGATCTTTTCCACGATCCCAGCCTTTTCCTATGTAGTAGTTAGCAGCAGATAATATCCGCGTTTCTATGACTTTAATTAGGCCCGCAATTAATACAAAATATCTTCCCACTTTTCAACTTCTGCCAAACTTCGTCTCTTCTCAGGTCTGTGAACGAAGGTTTATTCGCGATATTTTGCATATTTCTCAATATAAAGAGCGCGTGCACCGATTTATCGCGAGCTTCGAGTTATTCGCTTTTACTTTCCGCTGCTATCATCTGTCCTTCTATGAGCGTTTCAGATCCGCAATTAGTGCGAAGCATTCTATCTTCATCTTAATTCCGCTAAACTTCGTCTCTTCCCATGTCTGAACGAACGACGTGGATGCATTTCGAAGGACTAAAATTCGCAGTTTAGTCGGATAGCAGAGAACATGGCAATGGCATTTCTGGCTGACGAGAAGCCGCGCGAAATGGGCCACGGCATTAGGACCATTGCGTCTACTCTGTACAAGTAGAAGGAAATTGCCGAGGAAAAGAAAAGACTGAAACTTTTCCACGCACCCGATGTAACAGAATAAATCGAGACAATAGACGGGGAACAGGTGTAGAAACGGCCAGCCTGACAAGTGGCGCCCCGCCACTTAATCCCCGTTGGTCCCTCGGTGCAACCCGCGAACTTTACCATAAGACAGTGGCGTGCGTTCCGTCTTTCCTTCTTGCTTGCTTTCACTTCTGGGTCGGATCTCGGAGTATTCGCAAAGTGGTTGTTGTCACTGCTTGTACACACGTACACGCGATCGCTGGTGTACAGAACCGAAGACAGGGCTGGGTAGTGTAAAAGGAAAGTAGGGTGGTAGGTGAGAGACGATGCAGGCAGAGGTGAGCAACAGGTTCCCTAAAGCTCGAATGACACGCTTCGGGGATTTTCGCGAAACGGCTATTTTGCGTCCTGCACCACAGTCCTACACTGGGTGCACGCTGAAGCCGAGAGTCAGATTGGCTCTGTGTGTCGGCCTTCGCAAGATCGCGTAGCTTCTTCGATGGAATCGCGTCTTTTCATTCTGTTGGAATATTTCTCGAACGTTGAGAAAAGCCAGGATTATCCTCTGTTGGCACGTACCTGTCGTTTCTTGCCTGATTACCAGATTACCTGATTTTCCTAAAAAATTCTTGGACGCGTAAATATCCGCAAGCGTCGCACCTGTTCGATGTTCGTTCTTAAAGCCCATGCGATACCTCGAGCCATTGGAAACGGTAATTTCGCCAACTATTTCGGTGCACAGCGGCGGCCTCGTAAATCGTAGATCGTGCGGTGCGGCAATAGCCGCAAGGTCAACGGTGCATCCCGATTTCGTGACGGGTAGCGAGCGGGATCGCGTGGGAACCCGGTGGTCCGTGCGTACGCACACGCCGCGCGTCGGCTCCAAGTTTCGAAAGCACGTGGCCGAATAAGTTTCGCTAGGGCCACGTCGGGGATTATACGTCACGGCACAGCTGAGCCTCTCTCGCATCCACGTGAAATACCGTCACGTTCCTCGGCCGTGTGCGTTTCACACGGACACACACGTACGCGTACGAACATCGGCTCACGTGCTACGTTTCCGTGTGTATCCGCCAAGGGGATGAAGGCAGGGGCGCAGAGATGAATATGTGAATATGTGCCACGTGAGCTAGCGGCCGAACGAAAGCGAAAACGAGGTTGGAGGGCCTCCTCCACCCTCAACCTCCTCCAACCTCATCCTCATCCTCCGCCGTCATCCTTCTTCTCTCTCTCTCTCTCTCTCTCTCTCTCTCTCTCTCTTTCTCTCTCGCACTGCGAGTTTGCCGCTGCTCGATGTATTGCACACCGATATGCACACAGCCGTGCAGCATTCGGTTCGATGTGTGCGGCATAGATGCGGAGCGAGGTCGAGTCCCGGTTTACTGGCTCACCCTCTCATCGCTCGCCTCCGACTCCTCCTACGTCGGATTTCCTAGTCAATACGTCCGTGACGTGAGTTTCGACAGCTTCTCCGCTCAAAACGAGTCTCTGTCGTTGCGGTATTCCTGGTCCCGTCAGCCGGATCCGGGGCAAGCTTGACGATTCAGTTTTCTTCAGGTGTTAACATGCTGCTGCGGCTTCAGGCCTGTCCCCCACTCTTTCCCAGCTTCTTGCTTCCTTTTAACGGAACCGTACACTTTTTAACACATCGATCGATCCGCCATCGTGTTGTCTGTAAAAGGTTGATGAACTATTTGCGTGGAAAAAAGTAGTCAGCTGCGAGGAAAAGATTTCAGGTGAAACTGAGGAAGAACGCGAATGATTCGATCTTGCCTTTCTGTTGAGCATTGGCAAACGTACGTCTAGCTTCACGAACAATTTCTCATTGTTATGTTAATTGTGTCATATCGAAGGTATTATAAATTATAATGTTAGGTATTGTTATATATTATTACTGTATAATGGTATCTAGCATCGTTGCAAGTTAACACTGTTACATACTGGAACACCGTCAGTCAGAAGTTGTCGCACCTCTGTCAGCAAAATGACGTTCAGTCGTGGGCGATTATTATTCCACGTACTTGGTAGTTGCACGCGTCTGATAAATCGCCATGTGTCGCGGAAACGCGAATGGAAATTGTGTCACATGGACGACAATGGATTTTGTGGTCGCGATTAGTCGCAAGTGGAAAAGAGGCCTTAGGTCGGACCGAGCTGTTCTTCTGTTCGATATTCTATTTCTCGTTTTTCATTAGTTTCGGTCGCTTCTAAAATGGGTTAACTTGGGCAGAAAGGGAAGAACAGACAGCTGACGACGTTATAAATATTTTTTCGATAACTGTGCGCTTTGTAGTTGGTTATGAAAGCAATTTTTATACGCAAAGCCAACCGCTGTTGTTATTACTGTCACAGTTACTCCTACTCTTTCGCTGTAGTAAAACTTCACCTAGAATAACAAACAAACATACAGTTAATTTGCTTGTACACTTTATAATGGCACCACTTCTTTCCATCAATATGGGAAATCATTTAACTGTACGTTTGCCATGCTTGATCTTTGAGGAGATCTGCGATATCTTTAAAGTGATAAGATATCTTCCTTCTAATTGTTGTTTATTCTTCTTGTATTCCTGCGCAAGTTGAATCATTTCCTCCTGAATTGAGACCATTACAAGCCCTAAAAGGAAAAAGGAAGGACAATACAAACTCCCATAAATAGAAGCGCCACCACGAAGCTGCAAGAAGTCCATTCCAACGATTTATAGTCCAGCAGCTTCGAATGGTCAAAATCTTTGCCTCCTTTCGGTTCGATCTACCGCTGTTCCCATACTACGAATCGCGCGATGAAAGGAACACGGTCGATCGGCAGATTCGAACTTGCAGAGGAACATAATGGACGTGGTCGTAGGTCAAGAGCGCGCGATACGCGCAGTCATAATAGGAAGGTCGTTCTGATCGGCGTTTATCGGTCGGCGGAGTTTTTCAAACGGGCGTATTCACCAGGAAATATGTTGGCAAACAGCGTTGCCAAACAAAGCTCCTTCCTTTCTCCACGATACGCCGCGATTACGCGCGCATTCCGCGCATTACCGGTGGCACGCGCCGATTACGTAAAACACGGCTCGCTGCCGCATCCATAATGTACGAGTCGGCTTCGCCAAAGCACGCCAGGTCTGTCTCGGCCGCGAAAACACGCTGTGTGTTCGAAGCCGTACGATCCTATCGGTTCGATCTCGCTCCGGCTATCGTTTCCTTTGCTCCATCTTCCTCTTCGTCTCCCTCTCTCTCTCTTTATCCTTCGCTTCGTGCACGTCCAGCTGGAATAAGGAGCACGAGCAAGGCCGTGGTCGGCGGTACGCCGCGGTCTAAACTTGTCCGGCGATGAAAACTTGGCACGAAACATCCTAGTGACCCCATTGTCTGCTTTGCTCGCAGAGGCAACAAGCCGCGCCTCTGCTTCCAGGCCCCTCCGCCTCCATTAAGCCCGAATTAACAAAGGGTAGATGTACTCGCGCCCACGACCCCCGACCTGCGAGCCTGCCACACCATTTCCCCACCTCCTGCAGCTCCTCCGTCTCCTCATCTCCCTCTTGCTCCACCAACACCGACTCCTCCGTCTCTAACCGCCGCCGCTTTATGGCCGTCTCTGTTGCGTACCAGAGGCCATTTGTTTCTAACTGCCAGGCAAACACCAACACCCTCCGATCCGACCACCGGTCAGAGCAACAGGTCCTTCAGGACGCGATCACACGTTGGCTGCCAGCTTCCTACGCGCTGACAAAGCCTATGCACCGTCCACTGGCCCAAGGTGTTCGCTGAGAGGATTCAGGACGCGGACGAGTACAGCAGGAGACGAGACACGGCTCGAGGTTGTGGAAATTTTGCCGATGTGGAATTGTTTGCCGAGGATGGCGAGGAGTGTGAGAGGGTTCGGAGCAGGTACGAGATTTGCTACACGGACAGGTTTCCACTGTGTGCGCTTTTGTGTTTCATACGAGCAGGAGGAGGAGGAGGAGAGTAGAACGGTTGCCTGGTCGTCTTAGAAGATTTCACGCAATTGTTTCGTTGATTTGTATATTCCTGTTCGTATAACAGGTGGTTGGGTTGTACTCGAAGAAAGCTTCCTACTTCTCCGAAGCAAGTGGATGAGGCGAACGAAGGGAATGTTTATATCTCGCGCAGCAGATTCAACACTCTCTCTTATGCTTCCTTAATCCCTCGATATTGATGTGAAATATAATTTGTTTATCGTATTCAACGAACAATGTACGTGGCTTCGTTCTGTTCGCGTGTCAATGATGAAGATGTTTCGAGAAATATTTTAACGTATGAATTACTTATTTATTAGATGTATGATCAAGTAGAAAATATATTTTAATACAGAAGTGTAAGTACGAGTAGCAATATAATTTGAGCTGGTCCTGTCTACTGTCTATGGTCTGCCTTCGTCCCAGTCTATCGTTCATACGCTGTCGATGGCTTCAGTGCTTGAGAAAACTAAGAAGACCAGATGTAGAGTTTTGCTCCAAGTGGCGACCACTTCAACAATTACCACATACCTAACGTCGTTTTATGAAACGTGCAATGTATATAACAATACATCTAATGATAGTCTAATAACATTTCTCCGCGATTAATTCGATGAACATTCCATAGATTTCGTTCGATAGAAATTTACAGAACAAGAAATTTACATCGCGATATCGGCAACTAGGATTTTAAGTACGTCGTTCCGCGAGGAATATTTCCATCGTTATCAAATCGGCCAGTTAGATGAAAAAGATGAAAAGCGTTTGAAAAAATTCATCGACGAGCCCACCGTCGTCGTACACGAGTTCGATTTTCCATTTTTTCCCGTGTCCGCACACAAGCAGAAGGCGCGAGTTGGTGAGTTGGTGGAACTCGTTAACGAAATCCTGAAGGCAATCAATCCATCGCGTTCGGAACGCACGCGACCGGAAATAAATCGTCGGATCACGAGCCATGTCGTTCGACACAGTCGCCACGGAGTACATTTTTCTCCCCCCTTTTTTTTTTTTTCAAACTGGGTCAACGTGTGACACGGTATGGAAACTATAATAAATCTTGCTGGTGGGTGGCGTGGGACTTGACCTTGCCACTTGAACTTGTCCCCTTTCCCGACAGCGTAGTTTCGACCGCCATATAACTTCGCCAGTCATTCTTCTTCCCCTGTTGGATCGCCGTAACTTGAATCATAAACTTCCGAGAAATAAAGGATTCGCGGAAACTGCCGTCGGATTCTGCGACGTACGAGCTTCCGGGGCATTTACCTCTGTCTGGCCGGCTCTGCTTCCATTGTTGCTGAACGTCGATTGTCCCTGTTCCTTCGCCAACCGCTGTCTCTCGAATATCTGCACCGGCGTTGCGTAAAATACGAACGTTTCGGCCGGCGAATCTATACAACGTTTAACTGTTCACGCGTTTATCGGAAAAAGCGATGTACTGTATGACCATACTAAGGAGTTATCATTATATCATTAGAATCGTCGAAGAATAAACGAGCGTATCGTTAGAGGTCTCGCAGGAAATTTTCAAATAGACGAGCATCGACAGTGGCAGGCAAAGTATGATCAGCAAACCGCCAACAATAGACCGTTCAAGCGTTGCAAATATTTTAGTTGCCTCTCGTAATTATTTACACACGCATCGGCGCAACATAACTCCCTACGCAGCATCCTGCGTGCTCGCAAATATTGACATTAAAATTCCATTGGCCGAATCGCGGGACAGGAAGCACCGACGAAACGTTCGACCGAATAGTAATAATGGAAAAGGGTTGCTGTAATACGGAGCCAGCTTCGCTATATTTCCGGCAATTTGAGTAGACCAGCGAAAAATCGCGCAAGAATTTTCCTTCCGTGCAACTGTTGCGTAATTTGTGTCGATTTCTCTGCGTTGTATCTTTCTTAGTATCGCGTGTTATTAGATTAAACCATAAATAATGGACAGTATCGAATATAGCGTTGTAGTTATGGTAAATCTATGCAGGATATTTCTGCCGTATAAACAAATTGTAGCGACTGCAGCTTTTGACAAAAAGGGCTGAACAAAAAGGCTGCGAACACGGATATTTTTTAAATTTCAAGATTAATGTTACAATAAGCACGGAGAATGGTATATAAGACACTTAGGATCATAGCTAAAACCGTCCGTCACTGTAACGTAAACTCGATGACTTTTCCGCTGATTGAGTTCGCAGGTCAGTTCAACTGTCCTGGCCTTTGACCGATTGCGCTGTGTCGTATGCAACAGGACCAGCTCGAAATCCATCGAAATGGAGCCACTTTTTTGAAACATGAAAATACAAGTTCGAGTAACCAACTTTCGCGCGATTGAACGCGAAACCCGTGCACCCGAATACAATGTAAATATCGCGGTTCGTACAGACCACGTTCCTGTCGCGAGCGTTCCGTTTGTGGAATCTCGTCAGACAGTGGAAGGCCTATCGATTCGCGTGCGCTCGCAGGACGACAGGACACAGAAGGGAAGGTCGTTTCACGTTGCGGCGATAAGAAGACAACGCGAGAGCTTCGGTCGGCAATTCGTTTGGCGACGAAACAGGCGCGCAGCGACGTTGGTAACGGCGCGAGGCTGCGAAATAAATGGAGGGAATGCCAGCGTAAAACGTCGATAAGCCGAAGAGATGAAAGGGCGAGAACGACGCCCGTAACTGGCGGTACATGTGGGCCAACAGTTTGTCGAGGTGACGTCGCTACGATATGGGGGCAGGTCAGTGATATCCAAGCGGAGTTTAAACGGTTGTTCGCCTGGCTACAAACTCTCGATGGCCAGTGAAGGCTCTCGAACTGCTCTCAAGCACGCTGCAACAAAACAAACCTGTCGACTTCGTTCCACTGGTCGCCCCTTCCAGCGCTCTTTACCACCCTTCCCTCCACGAATAACAATACTATCGATTCGCTTTTCTACCTGCTCCTTTCAGACACAAACGCGCGCTCTTCTACCATACGTGTTTCGTTCACGTGTCTTATTCGCTCTTTAAGTTTACTATTATTTTCTTGCAAAACGAAGGGAAGCTTTGCAACAGCCTGGAAGATTATTACGCCAACGTTTCCCCTTTTCCACGAGATTCTTTCGCCAAAGTGCGCTGCGTCTCGTGTTGGCAGCGTGTGATTCGAGCAGCCGCAAGCCCAAGGACGGTTCATCCCCGTTGCTAGCTGGTAGTTATTATGCGTGGGGCGAGTTTCAAAGACCGTGATCGTAACCTAACAATCAGGGCTCCGGGTAGTTAGTGGGGCTATTAGCCGACGTCGCTGTGCCGCCCAGTAATCAACGCCTGGGCCGCGTGCTCCTGGTGAACGATAGAGCAAGAGTGAAACAGAGAGGGACGAGGACGCAAAGAGGAGAGGCAGGACGTCGTTGCACGCGCTTTGAGCCACTGAAACACCGTAACGGCACAATTATCGTTAATCGGCGAATCGTAACAGGGCGTTAGGTAGGCGGCTGTCGCACGATGAAGAGCGCGACGAAGGCAACGTGTGCAAGCAACAGGGATACAGACAGGGATACCTTCGTCGACTTGGCGATCATCTGAAAAAGCTGCTACGCTTCAAACAATTTGCTCGCCGTGTCGCGATTTAACGGCCATTTTATGCTATCTCGTGTATCTTTATGGGTCGTTTGGTTCAACGTTTGGCTTGTTAATCCTCTACTTTGTCCATGTTACGCGCTATTATATAGAGTGCCGTGAATAATTACCGACTTATCGAGAACGTACTTTTACGTTCGTGGCAATGTTGCGACGAAAATTCAGGAAATCGTTTACACCACTCAGGCAAAATCGAAGAAGGAGGAAGCAGGCATTTTCTGCTTCTTCGAACTTCGCAGGGAAATAAATCTTCCGTCAAAGCTGTGCCTTACGTCGTGGAAAAATATGAACTCGCCTGTTAATTTTCTCGCTCGTTCATCCTACGTTTGATAATGTCCAGGCCACTGAGTCGAGACTCGGTCGAGTCATCGCGCGTGTAGTCGGAAGATTTTCGTTATTCGAGTTAGGACGACGATTATGTCGGTCCTTGTGACGCGAATAATAAATTTATCGTTTCCTTCGTGTACAGAAATGCTTGCACAAGTTCCTGCGCCATTCTCCTGCAAATCTCTCTTCTAACGTTTCTAACGTTCGCAGTCATTTTTCTCTGCCAAGTGTATATCGCTTTAATCAAATTTTGTATATTATATCGATAAGATTGCTTATATTGATAAGATCGGAATTTCAGACAATAGACGAATGAAATACACGCGTACGTAAATAAGCGTCTGAAGGAGTAGCATATTTATGGAAGTTTTAAGGAGATAAGGAATTGCTTGATCAGACAGCAGCATCGTTAGCCCAACTTGAGTTTCCAGCAACGTTATTAGCTCCTCTCAGGAAGAAAGTAAAACCAAGGGAAAAGGCAATATATCGATAGAGATTCAAGTAGAAACAGCGATCGCGTCTGACTAAGCGCTTCCTTATCTCCTTAGAACTTCCCTAAGTACTCGGTACACGATACTCGTTTCAGAGTGCGTGTCTCATTTTTCAATTTCCATCGATGTATCATCTCATGGCGAGTAAAAGAATATTGAGATTTATTTATTTATTCGTACATCGTTCTTTCGTCTTTGTTGATTTTACCTCGCAACAACGGTCTAAAAGCTGATGCTTGTTATTTCCTCTCACCGCATTCGCAATGCAATTTTTACACATTCCTTTCTCTATCGAAAGATCTCGCGAAGCTTTGTTACATTTACATCGTTTATCGATCTAATTGCTTCGTTTCTAACGATCGTTTCACGGTGTCTTCTCGACTCGACTTTCGCGTTATTCATTCAGCGGCATAGTAAAACAGCGTCGTGTACAGTATTTCGCGTAACATTTCAATGAACAAAGCGCGTAAATTAAAATAAATCGATTAATTCATCTACGCCCGATGGTTTACCTCAACGAACTGCAATATCATGTAAATTACATTAACGTGGAATCCAACAGAGCCGCTCGATTCACCGGCAATTATAATTTCCATTGTGTCGTCGTTATTTATTCTAATGTATGGAAACGATTTTCCAACATTAAGCTTAGAGTCTCGGGCCAGAAATTCAGCTCGCCCCGTTTCACTCACCAGCTGCGTTACTTTGTGCCTTGTACTTTTTAACGAACAACTTCGTTTTTCGATAAACTGCTTTGTTTAGCGAGTTCACGGGAAGCTTTGTAATTGTCACGCGTACCTCGCGGTTTATCTTTATTTACGTCGGTTTCTCGCAGCGATCGAATGGAAATCGCGCAAGCACGCAATTTGTGTAAGTTTGAAATTCGATGTCAATTCGAGCACCCAACGATATTGGGAAATTTGCGAAAAGCGCGGTCGACTGGTTTGCCTTTTGAGAGAAAACGAGGGACGAGACCGAAGAACGTAAGTGAAACACAGGTTTTAGCCGACGATAATAAATAAAAATCGCACGCTATCTTTTTAAATCTTTTTGACAATTTGTTGATGCCTTTTCTTGGAGCAAAGCACGGAGAAAATGTCAGGACGAAGTTCAGAGTTACAACAGCGTATCAAAATACTACTTACGTTTCTGGTCATAAATTTTACCGAAATCCTCAAGTGGAAAGTCGCACAGGTCAAATTATTTTTAATAAAAATTATGCTTCGTATTATTTGATATTCAATGTTTGTTAATCGATAATTCGCTCAATTTCACTTCACTTCAGACTTACAGCGAAGAAACGCAAGCGGATGCTCCCTATCTTATCGCGACTTATCTCAACCCTTGGCGATGATTTTTGCCAAAAAAGCAATCGTAAAAACACTTACGATCGTCGATAGCGACTTCACCTTTTTATACACCGACTAAGATACGCCAAAGTACAGAAAATACTATCTCTAACAATGTTTCGTTTACTGAGACAAGCTTTTATTATTTTTGTTCTACGTGCTATCTCGTATGGATGATGATTCTCTATTAGAATCCACTAGTCGCAAATCATTCTGAACGTAATTAGATAGGACAATTACAACGATCGTATCACGGTACCTGACAGAGCCACTCTACGAAGGAAAGGAAAAAATATTCCTTCGAGTTCTTTCAATAAACGAAAGTGAGTGTCTATGAAGTGGGAAAAACGATCTGCTTGTAGAAGTCGTTTATCGATTGAATTTAAAACGAAAGTGCCTTCACGAGTGATTTCTTTTTCCCCATAAATACACCTGCACTTCTTATTTATTTTCCTCGTCCCTTGGCGAGTCGACGATAATCTTTTAGGACCATAATCTTGCGTATGACGTATAATTCAAGAGCAACGATACACCACACGATTCACGGGAAATTAAACGAACAGCATTGGTTTACCTGAGAATTCGATCTTGAACTCTGCAGGGTATAGTCAGCTGTATTGTGCGACACAACTTTCTGTAGTTTGATGTATGGAACAATAGGAAATTCTGCTAGGAAAACTATAGCACTGTAGCTGTTAGCGCGAACGGTTTACTTAATTTTGTAATCTTGAGGTGATGTAACGGTGCAAAAGGTGCAATAAAATGATAGGAAACTTTTGATTATGTAATATCGTACACGTGTTCAGGTCTGATTAATTAATTACTGGATCGATGGAAAGTTCGATTAACCAACTGGTCTCGCGATACTCCACCATTTACACTGTCGTAGTGTTGGTTTGAAAATTTCGAAGCAGCTCGGACAATGAAGAATTTCGATTAAGCCGAGACTTAGCGCCACCGATAGTTTGAATAATTTGTTGTCAAACCTGGACTGGTCTAAGAATCGTTCATGACCGAATTCTGTAAGAGACGACGAGGTAAATTGCTTAGAAAGAAACAAGCCTACGGTGGCCTACACGAGCGGAACAGGTATCTGGTCTATCTTATCGCAAGCTGGAAGAAACCAGCGAACCCGATCCTCGTCTGCTCTCAACTGTCGGCGGGTCGCGTGTAACCTGGCACGCGATAATTACACACGCGAATTTCACTTTCGACCTCCGATACCGATCAGCGATTTGCTCGCACGCAGGTGCTCTGGACGTGCCTGCTCTCTATCTTATCGCTTTGCAACAATGTCATCCGTACCTTCTCTCTCAGCTACCTGTTTCCATCTTCCTTCGTAGTGGTTCTTTATCCTTGGGCTGCTTACGACGACGCTGCACGCCGTCCAAGTAGCGAAAGAGCGAGAGAACGTACAAAGAGAGAAAAAGAGAGAGAAAGGGCGGCGTACTACGCGCGTACTCTCGAATACGATGTGACTGGGCGTTGGGTCGTGTCCGTGCACACCTCACACCTACCAAAGTTCCGTAGTCATGAATGAACTTCCTTGTGTGCAACCGTTTATGCTTTCCCTTCCTGCCTCCGCCTCTCGTCGTTCGTTTCACACGTGTACGTATACACGGGCTGCGTGTGCGTGAGACCATTGTGTGTCTGCCTGTGCGACTCTCTCGCTCGCTCCTCTCTCTGTGTATGTGTGTAAGCGCGGTGCACGTCCTCCCGTGGGGGTTAAACGGCTTCCCAACGTGGTCAATAGTTTCCCGATCCCTCCCTTTCCATCCCCTCGCCCCCCGCACACCCATCCGCCCGTCCACCCCATCCCGCTCGTTTCCCTTTAGTCGTCGGGCTGCCTCTGGCGCCGCGACGTTTCCTCTCAGCCACTTTATATCACGCGCCCTCCCAAAGAACAGAGAGAGCAGAGAGGCAGGTGCACGCCGGAGACGTGCAACACGTCCACCGTGTACACCGTCGTCCGACCCTCTTCTCCCTTCCGTCCTCCTTCGTCCTGCTCTTCCTGTTCCGCGCTGTCTTGTGCTCTTACATCCTCGCTGCCCTCCTTCTTCCTCTTCCTCGGGTTTCTCTCGTCTTCCCTTCTTTCTTTGGACCTCTCGATCCGGTCGCCGTGCCTTGTCTCACGCCACCGACCAGTCTAATCCGAAGATCGATCTCCGCAGCCACGTGCCAGTTGTCCTTCCAGGACACTGTCCTCTCGTCAGTTGGCCAAAGCTCAGCGACTTCGATCTACCAGGCTGGTCCTTCGACTGGCAGCTTCTGTTTGGTTCGAAGAGATCGACAGGATGGAAGGCTCCTGGAGGTGAGGCTCCAACATGGTTCACCACGTGGTGGATACCTTTTTTAGGGAATTCGTAGCACGAAGGGAGATTCCCTTCGTTCAATTGTTACTTGGCCAACAGCTTGGAGTCTGCGCGCGTTTCGTGGAACAAGTAGAACTTGGCACTTACGTTACGGGGACGTAGAGTAGGCCTTAAGCCTCGAAGACCGCAATGATCGTGATCCTGTAAGCTCTATGAGCGCGGCAAACTCACAGTTTTCCAGATGCGAAGAAAAGTATATTGGCACACGCGTACAGGTGACTGGGTACACAGACTTGCGCACAGAATCGTACACCTTCGTGCAGGTAGACTTAGGCAGGTAGCTGTTAGCTTAATGAGCTATACCACATGTACAGAGGTGGCATGAAGCGTAGCACTAGGTTCAAGTCTATCATCCGAGGAACAGCTGAGAAATACAAATTCATTTTGTAAATGACTGTCAGCTATGCGGAAAAATCAAGTAGAAAAGTATACGCAGCGGGGAAACTCGGAGAGAAAAGAGGACGAGGATTGACGTTTCACGCGTTTCAAAATTAAACAGAGAGATATTTGCTGTCGATTAGTGAAATATTTGACATTTGTTCGTTGACGAGTCGTTATGCGAATCGTTTCACTGGCCGAACTCTCACGAGACACCGTGACGACCATAAATCAACCGGCGGCGGTAAAAATATCGACCTGGAGGGCGTGCAAAGTGATTGCGCTGGTATTATAGACGATCAAGCAGCCGTAACATCGGTACGACCCAGGCTGCTCGACCACGTGGCGAATTACACAGATTCTCCCACGCCACGCGGCTGCTCGTCCTTCACCTCCCTCTCTTTATCGCGTTCTCACCCTTTCTACCCTCTCTTTCCCTTTAATCTATCCAACCTTTAGTCTCTTTTCCGCCAACATCGCTTTGTCACGTACATGTGCTCGATCAGCTCCGCTCCTTCTCTTTTCTTTCTTCGTTTTCGTTCGTTGTGTATAGTCGATGAAACGAACACGATGTCGGCCAATGAGCGGTAAAATTAGCCTGACATTTCAATGTACGTGACGTTCGAATTTGCCGAGTAAATCTGTCGACACGCAGAAGCCAGGCAAACGCTGTTTTGTCAGTTTTTCTGCCACGTTCGCAAGATGAAATTGTTAATCGTCTCTTAGATAGCTTTTGCGCTATCAGAATGTGTACACGCGTGCATATCGAAGCGCGCCTGGGAAATATCGTGCAATTTAAAACGAATAACGAGATTTTATTTCTATATATTCTTCGTATTGTTCTTTGTAAAACGTTCCTGTAAGTAGAAGCTTCGTAGTTTGCAGGAAAATATGCGCTGCTGTCCTAATTTGACTTGAAACTACAACGGTTTCAAGTAAATTACGTGACACATTCAGACCCCGATATTCCACCAGTGGGAAAGCCACTCGCAGCTGTGAAACTCTTCTTATAATCTCGCTACGCAGAGGCATCGCGTCTGAATCGCGACATAAAATCGCTGTCTGTCACAGAAAGCCTTTAATCCTGACGCGGTTTCCTCGCCCACTGCGTAATTCTACCAATATCAACAGCATCGACGCTCTCACGAAACGTGGTCATAGCGCAGCGAAGGGTCCGATTCACGACCTTGCCGTATTTTTCCTACCGACTGTACCACGTTCTGCTATCACGGTGACAGGAACACGAACAGAAAGCAGTTGCACAAAAGGTGCCATTCCCCTGCAACCATCTCCGCCAGCCGTTCATTGGCTCGTGAATGGCTTCGAACTATGTACTATTAGGCCATCAGCCACGACACAGCCAGTCGTTTTCCGTGTGTGTACGTATACCGTAACAGGGCAAAGGAGAAAACGAGACGCCGTAAACGGCGGGACAGAGACGAACGATCGGGGAACCAGGCAAGAATGAATGGCATACGCCGCGTTAATAGCTTGTTCTCGCTTCAGGGTTGCGCGAGGTCAGTTCGCTTTTAACCGGCTCGATGCCCCGTTATAACTCGCACGACCGTCACCTGTCTTCTTTTTGGCCAGGCTGATACGTTAGAGGGATTTCGAGCGTGAACGCAACTTGCCGGGCTAAATTGATGACTGAATGGCTGGCTGAATGGGCCGGCCAAGGATTACGCTCGATCTACCGGCTATTTGGCAGTGCTTTATCTCGTGGCCGCTGGATACGCGGTCGTTTTCTATTTGGAGAAACTCCTTTTGCCTCTGTTGTATGCGTGATTCTTCGCAGTTAGCCGGTTCCTGACGAATTACGTGCTGGACCTATTGTTTCGCGTGGATTCCCAACCACCAGAGCCACGCTCAGACAGGGAATTAGTTTCATTATCACGTCTGGTTGAACAATCGAAGAGTCGGTAGAGTTGGAACGAAACGTTTAACGCGAAGGAGCTGCAGTTACTAACAAGTACGAAATTGCGAGGGATCTTACGAAACCGGTCGTTATCTTTAGGTGAAATTTTCTTGGAACGCGACAGTGCCTTCGAGGATGAGATTGGTCTTTGAATAAAACGAGCTCAACTTAAAGCAATTTAACTTGCCCAACTTCCAACCTTCTTCGCTATACCAATTTTTTCCCTATGTTCCCATCATCGATCTCAAACTTCCCTCCAACCTATCTATACCATTCTCTAACGAACTTTATACACTGACCATTTTCCAAACTTTACAGATTCTTTCGGACAATCCTTGAAACTCCAAGACACTTCACTGGCAGCCCACGAGCGACCAGCGACAACCTGCGACTATGCGGCGTCAGGTACGATTTTTATTCTCCTTATTTGCTCGTGGTAGCAATTACGTGTGCGGATTTTTGCGCAAAATTCAAAGACACACCATGTAACACACGCAAAGTGTACCAGTTTTTTTGCCGATTATAACATCTACTCTTTTAATCGCGTGGATGAGAATATTAATCCGCGTAAATATCCATCTAGCTACGACACAAGAAGTTTCATTCGGCTTTTTGTTTCTCGAATGCACCGCTGTGTAGGACACCGAAAGGAAAGATACACCTGCGTTGCTCTGACTTCCGCCTTTGTCTTCCACGTGTATAATAATTGATAATAATAATAATTTTAAATAAATAATGACACACGTGAATGATAATTGACGTGTCATGAGTACAAACTTTTAAAAAGTGGCTGACGCTACAATTACAATCGAATATAGTTTTCACACCGGCAAGGTACCGAATTTTAAAATTCGACTCGCTACGTTCTTCCTCTGCAATCTTCCCTCATAAAAGAAAAAGAAAAAAGAGAGGAACTCTTCATTCCCAATAACATGGAAGCATCGGAACAGTCATAAATGTCTGTCTGTCTATCTCTGTCGCTCGCACGGAGTCGCGCGGACGAAGCGGCACAAAGCAAACGGGAATGTGATTTTTCTTGCCGGAAACCGCGCTCGACCGCCTCATCAGCAGGGAAACCACGCGTCTGCGGCGGCACGCGGCCGAGTTAATAGCCCTGCTTCAGGGTTGCCTCAGGTTAGTTGACGTTTACATAAATAGTCGGGACCGTGGCTCGTGCCGCTGTAAAAGAGAACGGTTCGACGGTGTCGTGCCTGCGGGGGAGGAAAGCGGCACGTTGACGTGTACACGCGCACAGGCTACCAACACGGATCCCATTAGAGCGAGATAGAATAATGAAAAGCAAGAAGAAAGAAGAGGGTCGCCAGTAACACGTTAAAGAGTGACGCAGAGAGATAAAGAGAGAGAGAGAGAGAGAGAGAGAGACAGAGAGACGAAGGAAACGGAAGGAGGCTTGGTCGCAACCGTGGCGGCAGTTGGTGACAGGTTATTAGTCTGCCGTAAGTCTGGCCGCGGTGAATGAGAATAATAGCTTAGGTGTGACATTGCCCCAGTGCCTAGACTCGTGCCAGGCGGTTTCCGTCTCTTTCTGTTCCGCCAACACGGTACCTCTTCGTCCACCTTCAGACTCCCTTTTGCTTCACCACGTGGCCCCGTCCTTCTTCGTTCCATGACGCTTGTGTTCGTGCTCCATCCGCTTGGCCGGCTGAAGCCAGGCATTATTGTCGTAATCTAGGTCTAGGCTTGCTCTCAGCAGGTGTCATGTGCCTATTGTTCCTCAATGAAAATCCCGGCCCCTCGGTCACGCCATCGGAAACCAGACGCGCGCGGTGCTCGTTCCTTGGCTGGTGAACACCGGCACGCGCCACTTCACAGAGACAGAGAAAGGTACGCCGCGGGACAAAACCTTCGCAGCGGCCGCGATTTGCGGATTCTTCTACCGTCTATTTAGCCGCCGCGCTGGAACGTGCTCGCGCACACACAGCACACGTGGAACGCTCGCCTGCCCGTATGTAAGTCTACTTTTACCTTCGCGTGTGCCTGCGAAGAGAGCAGCGTGCTGCGTGCTGCTTGTCAAGCTTATCAAGAAACGGGGGAAATCGAGTTGCCTGCTCCTAATCTACGGATTGGGAACGTAGGAACGACCGGAGGAAGGTTTGCAGGTTTCAAAAAGTGGACAACGATGCAGGTCTTCTCGAAGCTTTGGGTCTGTGACGGTTGGATCGTTTCGCTCACTCGGTAAAGTTCGTGACTGTTTCTGGTACTTGTATCTTGGGTCGAGAATACGAGCTACGTGATATAAACAAACTATTAAAATAGGTACACGATGGAAATTATTCGTTGAACAGCGAATCACGTGACCGGTTGATCCGAAGCACCTAAGTGAGCCGAGGAAACGCTACGGTTTGGAACGAGCACGTGGTAGCCAAACGTAGTTTACGATACACCTGTTCTGATATCATATAGCAACCAGTCTGAGTCATAAAAATGAACTTGACGCAAAGATAACTCTACCTTACTGACGTGTTTCCATCATATTCATGAAAATTCCAAGAAACAACTTTCCTACGTTCTGAAAACGTTCGAAAACGCTCGACTAGCCCAGATAGAAGAACGCCAGCTATAGGAAAGGCAGCAGAGCTCATCAGGCGAGATCCAAACGAATTCTAACGTGTCGTTTCTGTGAGGCCGCGTGAGCAGCGCTTGTAATGAGAGCGCGAGATTTACGATCGTAATCAAACGTGACAGATAGCGCGTCAAAGAAAACAGGTCTGGTCGTTAGCTATGTGTCCCGTGCTTCCCTCCATCAGGTCTGGCTTCCTCTCGTCTAACTCGGAATCCACCTACTCCCCGTCCTTCCTCTCTCTCTCTCTCTTCTTCTCCCTTTGCCTGTCTCTCTTTATCTTTCTTCTCGTACACGGATCGACCCTAGAAAGAACTGGCACGCGCCCAACCGCTCGTGCATTAAACAGAAGCCTTTCGCCTCTCTGTGGCGGGGAACAGGGCCGTGTGTAAGTATGTATTACACGGATGTATCGCACGAAGCTGTAGAGCGAGGCCACCGTATAAGCTAAACAAATCCACGAACGCCGCGGCCGCCTGCGACGTCGTCCGTGTGCCGATTCGTCCATGTTGGTGACACACGTCGCCGGTGTATTGACATTGGTTAACGGCGGCCTGTCCCGTTGACATTGGCGGCGACGGTGGTTTGTCGGTCGGGTTCAGGTTCACGGAAGCCATTCACGTTTCGCACGCCGGCATAAAGAAGCGCCTGTGGCGCCTACGGCCGATAAACTGGGTTGCCGCCGCATTCAGAAGGGGATTTACGCGAGCTTTGGCGTTCCAACGTGCAGCAAGAGAGAGGGACGGAGCAGCTCGGGCAAATCGAGGTTCGTTCGCGTCGCGTCGTTTTGTTCCTCTTCGGAGGAGGCGGCTCTCCTCGAGCGGATCGAGGCTTTGCGATGTTTCGAGCCAGGACAATCGGGTGTTTTAAATTTGTAAGTTTCACGGTGATCATCTCGTGTCGCTCTTCGGGTTCCCAGCGTGCTTTTCATAGCGCGCTTCCTTGGCGAAAGTTTCGGAAGGCTTCCTCGGCTCTGCCTCGGAGAATATTCCTTCTACTTCGCTTCGCATGTTTTCCCTTTCACATTCTTTTCATGTATTTTGTTATACGGGGCAACAGTCTCGTCGCTTCTTCGTTATCAGATAAATGAAGATCATTAAACCGTGCGAATATTAAATTAACTTGCCGCACTTTATGCTCGGTGTTGTGCTCCATCCTGTTTCCAATATTACCATTCCTATCTCATTCGCAACTACACGCTGCACAAGTGGAAAGTAAGAAACAATTGCTTGTCCCGCGTCCTAATAAATTCGTCTCCGAAGGAGGCTACTCGTGTGTCTAACGACGGTTAGTAAGGATCAACGAGATCGAATCATTTCCAATTAGATGCGTTTCCATCCTCCTCGAATCCCATGTAGATTTAACCCATGTGCAAGAGAAACGAAAGAACACGCCCCCTGTTAAAAGTATCCCTCGTTCATCTCGGTCAGTAGGTCAAATCGCTGGGTCCTGGCCCTGCGTCAAATCACCACGCACCATCTCGACCTTCTACCATGTACGGCCAAAGTGCAGAAAAACAGTCTGCCTGGTGAAGGGGACAGATTAATTAGCAGGTTGATCTTCGTCGGACAGGCTAATCCCCTTTCACGGGAGTCGTAGGGGACGAGAAATAGAAAGGGAAAACGGGCGGCAGAGAGCGTGCGTGGTCGATATAGCCGACCTGGTAGTTGAGAAACTGCACCAATTGCACGAGTTTCAGCTCGTTAATGAAGTGGCTGGCGTCAGTAACGACGTACGCTCGGCTGCCACGGCCCGTAATGACGCGGCTCTCGTACAACTAGCGTTTTCTCTGTAGTGGTTTGCAAAGGGTGCTCGCTTGTGTTGGTGTGGCACGTCGGCTGGGTCAGGTTCACAGCAGCTATTAACGCTTCACACGCTGGCGTAAAGAAGCGCCAGGCGCCTACAGGCGATAAAGTAAGGTAGAGAGGAAGATGCCGGGGCTGAGGCGAGGAGGCGCCGCCACTCATCGGCTGCGAGACGAGGAACGCGAGGGGTTGCTTTGCTACGGCGTCGTATCAGTGTACAGACGCGCAAGGACGAAGAGCGGCAGAGGGCAGCGGGAATTTCAGGGTCGTAGGGAGATAATGCCTCTCTTAGAGCGTTCGTGAATGGAACGGATCGTTTCCCGCTACTACGACCTTTCCTCGCGTGGTCCTACGGCGAAGGGTCAATGGCCCTGTTTAAAGGCGACTGCCACGATCGTTCCACTACGTCACCAGGCGTGATCGTTTTGCGAAGGATCAGCTGCGATAACCGATCCGCTCTCTTTATCTCTCTCTTGGATTTTCTTTGTGCGCGTGCAGCTTGAATGGTCGGAGAAGTTTTACGAGCGTTTTAAGATCGACTTTATGTCTAGCGGAGGGTCGGGCATCATTTGTGTAGCTCGACGTGCTTGTTGAATCGACTGCGTGAATTTCAGCGGTTGCGGTTTTGTTTTGTGCTTGCAGGTATCACGTTATGGTGTTGCGGTAACGTTTAGCATCCCAGTCATTGCAACTGCTCGAATCCTAACGCAATTTAATTTCTTCGTAGACACACGTTCTTCGAATCGTACTCGTCGTTCTGTGGTTCAGTTCTCTGTAGGAGATTGTTAGCGTCGCCAATTAGAATTTACATCTTGCCAATCCTCTTTGCGGAATCAATTTTCAGTCTTCCACTAGAAATAGGTCGGTGAGGTTACGTTCATCTATCGATCATGTAGCTGCCTCTTCAAAAACTGCGATCGTGGATTCTGGCTCTTATATATATCGATACGGCGAAGATAAGGATCGTTGTATAACGTCATTAACTTATACATTGATCGATATCGTTGACCCAATTAACTGGTTAAATAACTGGCTTGTATTATATTTAATCAACCATCTCGTACTTTCTTTCTCTTCAGAGGATAACGTTCGCGATGCAAGGCCAATACGATAAAAGTAAAAATCGCTGAGGTAGTCGATCGCAGCATCTTCGCCACACGATTCTCGCTTTCCAACTGACCATATCTAACGTCATTAACTCGAACATTATCGATCGTTTTCATGGGATATTCGACTTGAACGACATTTAGCCATCCATCTCGTAGCTGCCTGTTTCTAAAGGGACGACGTTTCTAAAGGACCAACGTCGGCGCGATAAAAATACAAGTCGTCGGGTCGTCGATCGCAGCATCGCGAACGCGCGATTCCCTCGCGCTTTCTCGCTGACAACGCTATCATTCGCTAGGAAGAGGCCTTGCGCGTAAACACGAGGGTAAGTTTCCGTTAATTTGAAATTCAAGATGCGGCGGCTGCGGGATTCCCTAAAAGAGATGTCAGTCTGGGATATCAGCTGACTGGCGGCGTTGCTAAGATGCACCCATTCATCCCCGCCTGATCCCAGCTTCTCTTTCTTCATTCACACATTCACGGCGGGCCCTCTCGTGTTCGCCCATTGACGTGCCTCTATTTTCTCTCTTCCTCGTTGCCTCCCGGTCTAGCCACCAGGCTTGGCCGTTATGTCGGCCGATTACACCCTCTCTTTCCCTCCTCCCTCGGCATCTTTCTCTCCTAACGTCCTCTTGCGGTAATACTACCACGACTAACGCGCAATCACGACCACCAAGAAGCATGGATATCCAACGAAGCTTCCTCGACTCGCTACCGCCGCGTCATCCCCTTGCCTTCGCCAACACAAATACCCTTTCCCTCTGCTCACCGTCTGGCCACGTTCACCGACCTCCACGTGCCATCCCTCTGGCTCACCGTCGCTATTTTTCTTCGTCTTTCACCCGCCGCTCTCCTCGCCCAGCGCTCAGCCAGCCCCGGTATTTTCCTTTGTTTATCACCGCGAACAACTTAGCCAGCAGGTAGCTGGCGCAACAAAGACGGAAGAAACGAGCGGGAATGCGACTGGACTGGACGGACGCGCACCTCCTCGTGCAACAAGGATGCCGCGAGGAAGACGATTGCCGGCCACGCGAGATCCTAACCGTTCGAGCGAAACGAGAGATGCCGCTTGCTACGAACAAGGACAGCCTGGCGTAGTTGGTTGTTCGTGCGTTTGGAATTTTGCGGGCAACTCCGATGGGCAGATCGATGGCAAACAGGTAGTCGACGTTCTATTCGATCTTTCCATTTGATGTGGCTGATTCTTAGTAGGTCGGATCAAACAGGATAAATAAGTGGCGAATTAAAAGCTAATTACTGAACAGCTCTGTCAGGATCAGAAGCTATGCAGTGAGTGCAAAAATGGAACAAGCCTGCAGAACAATGTACCTTCTCACACGCGATTTGATCCACCAACTAGTGCCGGTTGACGGTTAATGTCGATTGATCGGTTGAAGTCGTTCCTTCCTCGTGAAAAATCTGTTTCTTTGCACTTGCAGTGTTTTCTTCGGTTATTATTGAAAAAAAGAAGATGCAGCAGATGTCTGAGCTACGTTAACGCATAATAGGCTTTCTCTTCTGAGAAATCTGCTGAAAAGGAGACTCAGCGGAAGTTATGTCACCTTCGTCTGATTGTCAGAAGCTACGTTTCATCACGTGTCGATCGAACAACATCTGATAAAATTGTGGAACGGTTAACGCGTTATACAATGTCTCCAACTGAGATTGCACAGGCTGTTATCCTGCTGAATCGTAGAACACTATGAAAAAGTCGCCTATATTCCCTTTCGTTACAGGATAAGAAAGGTAAACTGCACTCGAAACGGTGACCATTAAATGTGGCAGTGGCATAGTCCAGTCTGTTACAGGCTGTAGCATTCTTCATAGTTAAAAACTAACTTGCTGTTATCTTCAATGTCTAAACCCTCTTCACCACTCAGCCTAGTCGCGTCCTACATCTCGTCTCCTTGACCCGAGCAGTTTCTTTCCGGCAAAGTATCTTTGCCAACTATATCCGACAGCGGTGGAAAACGTTCTCGCCAGAGCACCAAACGAGTGTTTCCTTCTTGAAAACGAGAGCCCTCGAGGAATGTACAAACATGGTAAGTTAGAAAATCTACGATTCAACGAAACTTGTTAAACGTAGCGTTCTTTTGTCTATCGCTAAAGAAAGTTAGGTAATTGCTATGAATCTGGCAACAAACACGCCGAGATAAGTTGAAAACAATTGATAATAATTTAAAGTTACCGCATAGCGTGTGAAACAATAATGAAATCTAGTACGTGTCGGATCATTCTACCGAGGTATTAAGGATTCATACGCTTGTCCCAGCTGGCCTACTTCCAAGACACAGTTTCGTGCACAGTCACCATATCTCCCCTCGTCCGCCGAAAATCTACGATAATACGACTCTAAATCATTCCAACGAGCTGTGTATCTCATAACGAAACTTCCAGCCTGCCAAAGTTTCGCGGAGACTCGAAGCAACCCTTGCCTAACCCTTTCGCAGTCCTATCGAGTTTAAACGCGGCGTCATATCGCTTGGAATTATTCATTTTCGTCGAACGAGTAGCAATCAGTAGCTCGTGCGAATGATGTTCGTGGAAATTCATATTTCTTCGAGTATTGTTTCGTACTCGGCAAACGTTCACGTCCTTAGATCTTTGAGAAGCGCGCGAACACAGTCCGCTAAACGTCCACAGAGTGGAAACGAGATTCGCAACCGCCACTTCCATTAATTATTTTCCATGAATTATTTCCCACCACTTTGAAATGTTCCCTAGTAGTTTCAAACGAACCTACCCAACGCTGTAGCCGTGAAACTTGGAAGAAGGTGGCGCTATAAACGCGAGAAAGGCAGCCGGTTTCCGAACGAGAATTTCTAAATTTCATGAATCCGCCGGTAGCCTAGCGAAGCTAAACGGCAGTTTAGAAGGAGCCAGCGTGACGGGGCAGCAGCGAGCTGAAAGGCGATACACAAGCGGAATAATCCTTCGCTTCGCTGACTGAGAGTAGACGCTCGATCGAGTCAGAAAGATACCCTCGACGGGTTAAAAGTCGTTCGATATCTTGGGGTTCGTGTCACACGTGGCGTACCTGGCAAGGCAGAGCTGGTTCGTAAGGGTGGCGGTACGGTACGGCTCGTTGGAACTGAAATATTCCAGTAGTCCTGTACTGCGGGCTCTCCTCCTCGTTCACTGGGTCAAGTTCAAAGCGTTGGGTAAGACGGAGGCGGCTGTTCGGAAACGAGGAAGACGGCGAGACGCGGAAAGACGAGGAACGCGGAAGAAGGGCGAGAGAAAGGAGAAGCAGGAGGGTGAGGGGGAGGCAGGAAGGACGACTAAAGTCGTTCTTTCGTTAGTAACCACCGATCGATGGTTGATCGAGATAACAGGTAGGCGAGGTCGCTATAAGGGGTTTGCGAAGTTTCGAATGCCGGTTTAAATTCCCCCCTGTCGCCACCCTGCCCATCCCTCGCTCTTCCCTTTGCTCTCTCTTCTTCCCTCTGTCGGCCGTTCATTCAGCTCGTTGCCTCGTTCTCTTTCTACCTCCGGCCGAGTATCCCTCTTTAATCTTCTCCCTCTGCGGCGCAGCACCCCACGCGAATGTAGGTGAACTTGCCTGGTTCGAGGTAAACTACCGTCGAGACCACGCCGGTGCACGCGTGTGTCCGTGTATGCTTTATATGCACTTCCGTGTGCACGCGACACTGTGTGCGCCCGGTACGAGCACCGGCTGACACGTTTGCACGGTTCGTTAGCGGATACCTGGTGCTCCAGATTCGCGGCACGACCGCGCCACCACAGCACAGACAGAGATAGAGAGAACGTGTCGGCTGCCGGGAAAAAGAGCAACCAGGAGAAGAGAAAGAGACGGAGAGAAGGTAAAGGGCTTATCGCGATGGCAGCGCGCTGCAGGAATCCGGTCCGCTTATCGCTCCTGCCGCCTGTAAACATCGACGGCGATCTGCCCTTTCGCGTACGACTTCCTTGTTGCACGTCCTGTTCCCGATCTTTACTGGCTTCCTCCTCAAGATCCGCTGCTTCCGATTACACGGCTAAGTAGATTCTAACCTATGAGTCCCGGTGTATATAGGATTTTCACGAGTTTATTCGCACAGCAGCTTCTTGTTCCTCGCCTTTCCCATTAAGATTCCCATTAAGAGGATCATGCGAGTCTCTAATAGCTGCGAATTTTCCTGTATCAGCTTTCACGGTTCTATCGAGAAGCAGGTAGCTTCTGAAGATTTGGCTATGGACAATATTATTTCGTCTACATGATTCTGATGATTTTAGTGGAATGCCAGGTTGCTGTTTCTAATCTTCTCTATGTTCTCTTACAGAGGAACAGTTTTCAAGTTCGACCAGTTCCACGTCAAAATGATCACTGCTGTTTCGTTTCGTAATTAAGTCGCGTCCTTCTCGCTGTCTTCAACGTTCAACGATGTGACATTAGTTGCGCGCTAAAGTTACACGCTTGCTACAAAACATTCTGCTTTCATCATCTTCTCCATTTTCGTCCAAGTTCCAATTACCAAGAAATACGAATGTTGGAGAATGTACGTAGCTGCGGCGATAAAAGCGATTTTTACCGGGTCAAGTTTGCCCCGTTCGAAAGAGGAAAGTCGAAGGATGTTGCTGAACGATAAAGAAATGCGACTCTTTGTATACACGGCGGATGAAGCGCTGAAGGAGAGCAGGGAGTCGTTCTCGTGTTACTAATGAGCAATCGATGTCTTATTGAGATATCCTTCTTTCCTCTTGTCTCGTCTTTTTCTGCCCTTCCTCTTTAAAGGAGAACCCGAGCCTTGTCTCAGATCCCCGCAGGTCTCCTTGGGTCCAGCAGTTTCACTTTTACTTTTTTTACTCGTTCCATGATCTCAATCTGTCTTCCAGCTTTCGCTTTCTTTCGCTCTCGGGCCATCGTACAATGAGTCATGTTGCTGACGTTAGTTCGCGTACGCTTTGTATAACAGGTTATTGCACTTTGCGTACGATCGCACATCCTCCTCCAGATGCAACGATTATCCTGCTATCACACGATGATAGTTGCAAGACTTGGTGGTTGACCAACATTTTGTATTTGGTATTTGTTACGCGTAAGTTAGTCGGCAGATGAAGTTGTTCGTTAAGACGAACAGAAGAGATAGGTAAATAATGGAACTCGATGATTCGAGTTGTTTCTCGCGCTAACGTACCTCTCAAACTCGATCGTCAATCGCCAGAGATGATCAGTCACAAGAGTAGAAAGAGTGGGAAATTGTTTCAGAACGTACGAAAATTGTATCGTCGTCGTTATACAAAAGAGTAGCGGCGAGTAGAACGAAAGGAGAAAGGAAATAGAATGGGAGGAAATCCATTAGTGGGATTTATCTTTGTCCCTGCGGGTTCCTCAGGACGCGAGTCCGATTTAATGTGTAGGAGGATTTTTACGTTTTACTTCGCCGCTATCATCCTTCTAAATTTATCCCGCCATAACTCGATCAACGCTGTAAATAACATGCTGTAGCTCTTTACAAATTTCTATTGTAACAGGTGAAATTTTAATTGGGTCAACTGTGCTTTGTAATCGCTGCAAATATTAATTTAGAACTTTCTCCGTTAAACGAGTTCCAAAAAGGATATTTCCTAAAAGAACGTGGTACTTTTAACGAAAGATACTGAAAAGCCAAAGAACTTGGGTTCGTCCCACTTCCACGCAGCTTCCATGAAAGAAGTTAGATCTTCTTTATTCGTAACGCGACGCGTAACTCGATTTACGCAAATAGATCTAACCCTGTGACATCGTTCGTATCGTGTTAAGCGAACACGATTCTTAATATTCTTGCAAAGATAAAGATTCATCGATGATCGTTTGTCGCCGATAAGCGTCCACGTTATTTGCAGATACGTAAAATGACTTTGTTTACGAAAACTCTGGCGAATGGTTCTCGGATATTTTTATAGCCAGCCGTATTTTTTTCAATGGCAAACGCAAACCTTTTATTTCTACTGCGATAATAAATATTCATTTAGAAAAACGATTATCAAAATGATAATTTCCCTCTCTTGCAAGGTCGTCAACTCTCTGTTGAAACTCTCGAAACAATTGCTACGCTCGCAAAGCAGCGACAAAAAGCTACGAAAGAACGCTGTTCTGTTTGGAAATATTTGACGAGGAAAAAGAGGAATCCAATGGAAAGTTCATAAGCCCTGTACAGAGCAACTACAGTTACTTCCTGTAAATAACTTCGAGAAAAAACCGCCAGCACGCCGCACTTACGGCAGACGTCATCAATCATCCGTAATCAAACACGCCAGCACGCGATCAATATTTTAAACAGTTTTCAGACTTCAAT
This sequence comes from Bombus picipes, assembly GCA_014737485.1. Lineage (NCBI taxonomy): Eukaryota > Metazoa > Arthropoda > Insecta > Hymenoptera > Apidae > Bombus > Bombus picipes. Next base: position 2,042,371 of record JACXIP010000022.1, read on the forward strand.
TAACCTCTCGACAAATTTCCGACTAGCGACAAATTGAGACAAATCGAGGCGCGCCATCGACGTTTACGCAACGCCATCACCGACACGCCGTTCTACGTACGTTCGCGTTCAAGTCAGCCAGCGTGGTAGCCACGTTCGCTCAGGTTAGGCGTGTCGAGATCCCTCAGCCCCCAGTTCCAAACAACCACTTTTTTCTGCCCCTCTATCGGCCGATCCTTACGGGGCACGTGCGGTTTCTCGTGTGATCGACGTGGACGGAATACTCGCTTCTGGATGCTGGCCGTATACGCCAAGTGTCTCGCGTACGCGCGAACGTGTCTGCTGGGAGCTGGGAAAAAACCGGAGAAAGCGCGACGGAGAAAGAGAAAGAGAGTAAAAAAAAAAGAGGCAAAGAGAATGAGAGGGAGATCAGGAACGTGGACTCTGTCTCTCTCTCTCTCTCTCTGTCTGTAGAGACGCGTGTACGCGTCCGCGTTGTCTGCGTGCGACGGTGTGTGTACGTGAGAGTGGCACGCGATCGTCGAAACTTTTGCTGTCCCGCGAATCGAGAGGTATGCAACAGCTGTTATCGTGTTACGGGTTCGCACGAGCGGCCCGTAACTTCATATCATCGTGCTGGTGGTGGTTGTAGGAGACCACTCGATGGAGTAGGTCAAGTTCACCACGCTTATGATAACATTTCTGCTCCGTTGCAGTTCCGTTCCGCGTCTAACTGCACGTCTTCTGGCCCCGTACTCCTTCGCCTCATCCTCCTCAAACCATCTCCTCCACCTCCGCTCGCAATCCGCTGTACTCTTGCCGTCCCACGGATTCCCCGCTCCACATTCCTCTTTCTCCGTCTTTGTCTAACCGCTTTCATCCCTCCGTTTAGCCCGCCCTTTAAACAGACTCGTCTGCCCTCATCCTTTCCGCTCGCGTTTGTAAACATCGCGAATCCGTGCGGCTGCAGCAACGGCTCACCTTGTGTTTGCTGCTTACGAGACCGCCACAGAGGACACTAGCATGCCTTGGTAACCTGTGCTGCTTTATCGTGATGCGCCGTGGATGGAGGAATTCCAAGTTCAAGGCCGAGCCGAGACACGCAGCAGTCGTGGAAACGAGGATGTTGACGTAGGATTTGCTATTCTGCGCCACGATGACTTTTTATGTTTGCTCCAGTTTGATCGAGACGTTTAGATGGATCAGCTTAGCGTGTTTATCTCTGTGTCAAAGGTGGAGGAATTTCAAGTTCAAGGCCGAGCCGAGACACGCAGCANGTCGTGGAAACGAGGATGTTGACGTAGGATTTGCTATTCTGCGCCACGATGACTTTTTACGTTTGCTCCAGTTTGATCGAGACGTTTCGATGGATCAGCTTAGCGTGTTTATCTCTGTGTCAAAGATGGAGGAATTTCAAGTTCAAGGCCGAGCCGAGACACGTGGTTGTCGTGGAAACGAGGATGTTGACGTAGGATTTGCTATTCTGCCCCACGATGATTTTTTACGTTTGCTCCAGTTTGATCGAGACTTTTCGATGGATCAACTTAGCGTGTTTATCTTCGTGTCAAAGGTGGAGGAATTTCATGTTCGAGGGCCAGGGACGCAGTAATCGTGGAGACGAAGAATTTGACGTAGGATTTGTTATTCTGCGCCACGATGATTTTTTACGTTTGCTCCAGTTTGATCGAGACATTTCGATGGATCAGCTTAGCGTATTTATCTCCGTGTCAAAGGTGGAGGAATTTCATGTTCGAGGGCCAGGGACGTAGTCGTGGAGACGAAGATGTTGACGTAGAATTTGCTATATTAATTTGTACTTTACAATTTGTCCAGCTGGACATTTGGTAAATTTTTCAAGCTTAATTGCTAAATAACACGCGGATGGCTACCCCCAGCGGGATACCATCTTCGAGTTTGACTGTTTTATTTCTTTACTGAGGTCAGTGCGATGTTTTCTTTTTAGTCTTCTTTCTGTGAAAGTTTTTAAGTTTGACCGAGTTTGATCGAGACGTTTCGATGGATGAGCTTGGTGTATTATTGGTGCTGTTTGATAAAGGAATTGCAAGTCGAAGAGAGTGTCGAGAAATATAGTAATATTGTTGTGACAGTAATAGCAATATTTTAATTTTCCCATGCACGTCTTGTACATATGTAGGCGATAACAAATGCCAGTCTAATGTTAAAATACTCGTGTTAGACTAACGTGGTTGAATTTTTCTTATACTTCTCGAAACAATGTCACTTTTCGTTTGAAAATGAATGTACGAATTTTATCACATATTTATTCTCTCATTATTTATTCAATATTCCAATTATCAAACAGAAGAATAACATCGGGCACAAACGATGCTATTAAATTTCGCGAAGTGCACGAACGACGGTGGATATTAAACGTGTTGATTTAAACAAAATGTTGACGAAACAACCGAATACTTGTGATAGTCAGATACATTTAAAAATCTCAATGCTACTCGCTATAATGATACTGGATAATGATCGTCCTAGAGACCATGTTCGTCTATTTTTACTGGGAGGGGAGGAGGAGGGGAGTACCGGTAATTTGACTCCAGTTGACGGTTGCACGTAGCGGTGATATTGTTTTGCCCGGAGTTTGTTTACTTTTAAATCTCCTGCATCGAAGCAGCGTTGATACTCGGAGGCAAAACAACAATGACTCATACGCCGCTACAAATTAGTCGGCATCGTCGTGCCGAAAGAGCAACAGACTGGCTCGAACGAAACAAAGCAGAGCAATTCGCACGAACTAGACCAACCAGCAAGGAACAAATTTAAAGCAACGACTGAAAGTACATATTCGAAGAGGAAGAAGAGGTTGGAAATCTCGCTGCTACAAATCCTACGTCTGCCAGGAAATCCGAGCCACTCGCACGGAACGGTTTCTCCTTAAAGAAATTCCGTGGCTGTTGCCTCGGTTGGGTCTCGCGTACGCAATAAAATGGAGCAACGAGCGAGTGAGTCACCGGGTGAACCGAGTGCCGCGACCAGACAAACGATGCACCACGTTTCACGCTGATCGAGAAAGTTGAGAGAATCCATGGACGTGACGCTGAATGACGCGAGCCCATTACCTTCCGCAACTCACGAAGCAGAAGAGGAGGCGCGCGCGTGTCTGTGTGGTCCCCGAGTGATTTCTTACGCCGGTAAACGGAACAGTGTCTCGCACACACGTTCGCCCCGAAAGCAACACGATGTTTAGCGAATGTATACGCGGAACCCGGCGATTACGATCGTTGAGTGATTTACGAGCTCGGCCGGCTCGCACGAGTCCCTTAACCTGTATGTTTGCAGACCGCATTCCTGGGAAGGTTCGTAATGCGGGAGAAGCACGTGCTGCCGCGTCTCTTGCTGCTCGATTTGGCCGTCAGACGGGGCCGAGAAGCGGCCGACGTTCCTTCTCTCGCGAGTACCTACGTACGTGCATGTATCAACAGTCTTTTATTTCTCTCGCTTTATTTTTGCTATCCTTTTGCCACTCCTCTGCTCCCGTTTTATGTACCTACCTTCCGGCCATTCTGTCCACGAGTCGAACGCACTTACTTTGATTTATATTGCGGCGTGGCTGTCTTTAAAGAACGCCGGTTCCATTGCCGATGGAATTTGTATACATAGGTTGTTCGATAGATCGAAAGGATGGGCTAGAAACACGAGAAAGTACGAGAAGGAAACATCGTCGATGATTGGATTAGCAATTACCTTTGCGCGATATTTTTCTCCACGAGCTCCACGTGCAAATCTTCGCTTTTTTCTTTCTTTTCTAACGTACTCGCAAGCTGTAGATTTTAGTATATTTTTTTACCGTGGCGTGTTGCTGAGGAAAATACCAGTAGGTAATTTTTTCATATATTTTCAAGAAGAAGTACCACGGAATCGGAAAGAAAGTGTCACTGATGATATCGTGAAATATTTTTATCAACGAGCTTAGTGTGAAAATTTTCGCGTTTCTTCCTCTATTTCTTTTTTTGAGGAGGGAATTTGGTACGTTTTGTAATTAATTTGTCGAGCAGGGTAGAAAATGGAAGGTTTTTGAATTAACAGTGCCAGCAGTCCTCCAGTGAGTTTCTCTAATGTTGTTTTGTTAATGGCGCGTGTTTCTCTAATTTAGTTTTCGTTTTTTATTTCAGAGTGATGAGCGCGCGCGTGTGTGAGGTGCGCTGGATGCTTTTTGCGTTTCACAGGTCTCGGTATATCTGCAGCGTACAAGGTTTGTATTAGCTTGTTTAATTTGTCATTTCCTCTCGCGACCAACCTTTTTTCTGTTTCCTCGATCGACATGGGAATTTTTATGACCGCGTATAATCTTGTTTGTTCCTTTCAAATGACTGCTACGTTGATCTTCGAACGAATCCTGTTCTCTGAACTGTCCAAGGCTATCCGGTACAAGCAACGTTATTCGATTAATCGCGTAGATTTTTTGGTATAGTTAAAAAAAAGAGCTACATATAAAGTTTGCAAAGAGCAATAGGTCTGGCAATATCAATTACTATACGCACAACGTTGTATGGATGGTTTAGACGTTCTCCAAAATCATTGTAACATATACATAGCATATTTTTATGGAGAAAGTCGAGATGAAAGCTTAAATAAAAAATGTATTATTAACCGGCTGACACGCAAGCGAAATAGGACTCTACGCGTACTAAAAATACCATTTAATGTAGGCCAACGTAAAATTATGTACAATTCTTGGCATCGTCTAAACGTCCACGTTTAAAATGATATACGCCGTCTACCAGACGTCTTTGTACGTTAAGCGATTAACTTGTATCTTCAGTATCACAGTTTAGAGACATTTTTCGCTGTAGAATTGAAGTTACAGGAAATTTTGATGACAACCGAACTCAACAAGATCCTCGTTCTTTTTTCTTTTTTATTTGGGAGTATTTTACAATCAGTTCTCATTGAAAATTATAAGTAAACTATTCTGGTACTATAACGTGAATAATAATAAATAATTATTCTGTATGTTTCATTCTAGGTGAAATTAATGTAATGTAATGTTTGGATTAGATTCGTTGGGAAAACGCGAGTTTGTTCGCGACAATGTTTTTGTTTATATTATTTGACAGACTATTTACAATAAATTATCATTGAGAATTATAAGTAAATTATTCTGGCGTGGTAATGTAACGTAAATAATAATAATAATTATCGTATGTTTGATTCTAGCTAAATCTAACTTTTTTTTTTATTTATTTCTTTAAATTTTACAATTTGTCCAGTAGGACATTTGGTAAAATAGAATCTAATTTAATCTAATGTTTGGATTAGATTCGTTGGGAAAACGCGAGTTAGTTCACGACAATGTTTTTGTTTTTATTATTTGGTAAACTATTTACAATCAATTCTCATTGAGAATTATAAGTAAATTATTCTGGCATGGTAATGTAACGTAAATAATAATAATAATTATCGTATGTTTGATTCTAGCTGAATCTAACTTTTTTTTTTATTTATTTCTTTAAATTTTACAATTTGTCCAGTAGGACATTTGGTAAAATAGAATCTAATGTAATCTAATGTTTGGATTAGATTCGTTGGGAAAACGCGAGTTTGTTCACGATAATGTTTTTGTTTGTATTATTTGGTAAACTATTTACAATCAATTCTCATTGAGAATTATAAGTAAATTATTCTGGCATGGTAATGTAACGTAAATAATAATAATGATTATCGTATGTTTGATTCTAGCTAAATCTAACTTTTTTTTTTATTTATTTATTTCTTTAAATTTTACAATTTGTCCAGTAGGACATTTGGTAAAATAGAATCTAATGTAATCTAATGTTTGGATTAGATTCGTTGGGAAAACGCGAGTTTGTTCGCGACAATGTTTTTGTTTATATTATTTGACAGACTATTTACAATCAATTGTCATTGAGAATTATAAGTAAATTATTCTGGCGTGGTAATGTAACGTAAATAATAATAATAATTATCGTATGTTTGATTCTAGCTAAATCTAACTTTTTTTTATTTATATATTTCTTTAAATTTTACAATTTGTCCAGTAGGACATTTGGTAAAATAGAATCTAATGTAATCTAATGTTTGGATTAGATTCGTTGGGAAAACGCGAGTTTGTTCGCGACAATGTTTTTGTTTGTATTATTTGGCAGACTATTTACAATCAATTGTCATTGAGAATTATAAGTAAATTATTCTGGCATGGTAATGTAACGTAAATAATAATAAATAATTATCGTATGTTTGATTCTAGCTGAATCTAATGTAATCCAATGTTTGGATTAGATTCGTTGGGAAAACGCGACAATGTTTTTGTTTTTATTATTTAGTAAACTATTTACAATCAATTCTCATTGAGAATTATAAGTAAATTATTCTGTCATGGTAATGTAACGTGAATAATAATAAATAATTATTATGTATGTTTGATTCTAAGTGAATCTAATGGCACGACGATGTAGAGAGAAAAACAGAATATTTAGAGTAAGTAGAAGTTTTTCTGTGTTTCTTATATTCGAGAATCGATTGTAAAATTCTTCCAAATAAATAAATAAAATGTTTCTTATATGCATAAGGGAAACTGGAACGATACTCTATGATGCGTCGTTGCCCCTCGTGGTAAGCCTATCCGAGTGGCGGTCATAAATTTTCTGTCTAAGAACACGCTGACAACTTCCCTTAGCCCGGATTATTATAATTTCTCGGCTCGCAGTTACAACGTTGTCCATATTTTTAAGGCAGTTAGTCTGACGCTGTTCTGCTTTTCGGAGGATTTATGGCAGGTACTTAGGTTAGACCGAGTGTGGCTGGGATGAGATTGCGCGGATGTTAAAGCTGAACGATGACTCAAAATCAGCTACTTAGTCATCGAGCGTCGAAAGTCGTAGCACGTTTTAGAAACGATAAACACCAGGTTTTCGTGAACAATAGGAACGTTGTTTTTAAGAGAATCGGATTCTGTGTTCTCAACTAGTCCGCAAACCTCCAACTAATTTATCGTTCTGGAAAATCTAATGTATCTAAAAAAAAAAATCTAATGAATGCAAATTAAATCTCGCGCCTGACGAAACCTTCCACTTTCCATTTCTATAGAAAACTGTCTCGTCCACCTGTCTAGGGACGCTTGTGCGACGATCTAACGATCTTAACAAGAATTTTCTCAGACCTCAAGTACATTTAAGCCAAGAAGAAAATGTCCAAAGTACGAAAAATAAGTGTGTTGAAAAAATATTCTTTCAAGGAAAGGAACTCGACGTGTATGTAATTTACAAACTATCAGGCGATAGAATCTGTCCAAAAAAGGTACGGAAACAAGAGCCCAAGCAGCGCGAATTGAAAGAAACGTTCAGACGTCAACAGGCAGCACTTGGGCTTAGGCAGCTTATTCGGTAAGAGGCTGGAAAGTTAGGAGCAGCGAACCTTGACAATGAACAGCGCTGCAACAATTTCCAGAACACGTAGCAACTGGCACACAGACGAACTTGAATATCAGTTCGATATCAATCGCGGGCTTGCGGACGTCGTTTATATACACGGCCTTACACACCTTCCTCCCTCTTTCTCCTCCGCTCTCAACCCCTTCCTCTCCCTTTCTGTCGTGCAACAAGTGTGACGGCTCGTAGCGTTGGGTAGGTAGGGAATGAACCAACGAAAAAAAAAAAAAGAAAAAAGATAAAAGAGGGAGAAGAGAGAACGATTTAGAGGGTGAGTGGGAGAACAAGAGGGGCAGAGAAGGAGAGACAGAGATAGAGGCAGAGAGAGAGAGAGAAAGAGAGAGAGAGAGGATGCATCAGCCGTAAAGAGGAGGACGGAGGGCTGTAAGGGAGAAAGGATGGAAAATGGGTCGACTTTTGTGTACCGACGAGCTTTGCGAGTACGTCAACGCCAGAACACACCTGCAGTTCAACGGTTCACCTCGTTTCCTAGTAAATGTCCTGCTTCTCCTCTCTCTCTCTCTTTCTCCTTTTCTTTCGCTCGCACCCTGTCTGCACCCCTACACTTGGTGCCTCGCGTCCTTGAGAACTGCACTCGTGTGCGGATAGTACGCATACGCGCGCATTCCCATTGATCTGTGCTGCCTGTGTTCGTGGAATATCCAATGGAGCGGAATTACAGCGGCGAGTTCCAGCCTTCTTCATCTTCCGTCACACGTAATCGACGATAATTACGAGAATTCCCATGGAAAAATCTATCGCGTTTGCTTCGACGGACTCACGTCGCGTTCAGTCGCTGGCGACGATTCGTTCGACGATTGACCAAGAGAAAAGACGTCGACTTGATCGCTGCGGTCAGCAGGTTGCTCGAAGATGCTACAACGATGCTACAACGACTCGATTTCCACGTTAATGTTGGCGGACGTTGAGCTAGTTGCGTGGAACGACGTGCGTGTGCCAAAGCTCGTGAGCGGTGACCGACTGAGAAATAGCAGAATCGCTGCGCCGATTCAATACGAAAAGTCGCGGTTTTACGGTTCTAAATGAAAAAGCCGGTGACGCCTGGCGCACGCCGGCAACTTAATTACACCGCCTGCCACAGGTGCTGAACGTCGAACGTAATAAATATTTCATGAGCAAAACAGTCATTACATTGTTTGATTATATTTACATACATTTGATTGCCGGGCCGCGTGATTAATAACCGTCCCGTCGTTGGCTTGCCTTCCTCCGCCCCTTCCCGCCTCCCGTTTATTCCCGTGCTCGTTATTATTCCTCGGTTCTTTCGCGATCGCACGAAAACACGTGGCCCGATCGCGTAACGAATCAACATAAATATTTGACGAAGCGCCAGTGCTATTGACTCGTCCTGATGAATCACCGCCGCTTCTGCAACGCGCTGATTTTCCAGCAAATGTTTATAACGAGTCATTGAGTTTTGACTGTCGGGCATTTGTCGAAGGACCGCGTATACATCGCTGTGTATCACTACGAATTTCCCGCATTCCACGATCGTCCTCGTGTTCGAACGCGTCTCAGCACGGGCTCTGTCTTTGTCTCGTCATTTTCGTCGCTTCCGCAATGCTGGGAATTTTCCGGTAAATGTTTTCAACGAGTGACCGAGTTTTTTCACCGTCAGCTGTGTATCGAAGGATCGCGTTTGTATATTTTATTTGTATGTTTCATGGCGAAGTAAAGGCTCCGCAAGGTCGCCTCGTGGTAAATAAATCTCAGCATAGTCCGTCTCCACCGACGCCTCGTAATTTTCGTCTCGAACCTCCTGCATATTTTTGAAGATACTTTGTGCTTCACGAAGATGGTACCCCGCTGGGGGTAGCCACCCACATGATAATCAAACAGCCGAAAACTTCTACCAAATGTCCAAATCGGACAAATCGTCAATGTAAACAACTAACTTAAAAAAAAAAAAAGCTTTGTGCTTCACACGACTAAATTAAATGCTTCGTCTTGTTTCATCGAATTATTTCACTGCGCGTTAATCTTATCAGACGCATTCGTTTGATTTTAACAATTGCACAACCAAATACAAAATCTCGTTCTTGTTCTTCCTATTTTCACTACCTTTCTCCCCCCTTTTTTCTTTCCCTTAACCGTCGACGTTTGCTTCGATAGTAATCCCATTCAGATTTATCAAAAGATTTTTTATTATATTTTATTTATTGAAAGGAATTCTGAGAATTTTCAGCCAGTCTCTGTGTTATTGTTAAATATTAAATTCTTTCGTTCAGCGTACAGTTGTTCCTGTCTGTGTCATGGTAATACACGAATGTCGAAAAATATCGATTCGAAAAGTTGAAGAATTTCGAAGATTTCACATGCAGACCTTGAACGCGGACTTTGAAAGGAAATGTTTGCACAGTTCGTTTCAAGCGAGTAAAGAAGCATATAGAAAAAGTACATATGTGGAAAATGCGTGAGCAGAGTAATGGTTGTGTGCCACTGAAAGTAAAAGTTTCGCGTGACGCAGTCGTTTTATATCGATGAAGTTTCCCTGTATTGTTTTATGCCGTTCAGTTGTATCGAGTTCCGCGCACTTCGTTCCAGCGAGTTTCATCTGTTTAGCGAAATATTTTCAAACCTATTTATAACTTTATCACATTTTTGACAATATTTATCACATAAGCCATTTGTTAAAATACATATATCGGTACGTTCCCACTGAACTAAATTTCAATACGTTGTCGCTAATTTATTCCGTGTTTGGAAAACTATTAAAACTACGATAAAATACCACGTCAAGTTTCGCTAAATATAAAACTCCACATGGGGCGCGTGCAGGATTTAAAAATTGTCTCTGCTTTTATTCCGAAATAAAAATCTCCTACAACCAGGTCTTTACGTTGAAAAACCAAAAACACGAAACTGTCGAAAGTTCTCATATTAATCGGATCTCCCGCTATTTGTTACCGTACGTTTATTTATATCTTCGATAAAAATCAAAGAAATAGAAGGAATAAAAATCCCTGCATATGCCAAAAATTGTTTTCTTATTTCCCACTCGACGATTTCTATCTTTTTCCACTCCTCTTGCGATACCAGTGCCGGTAATGGCTAGTTAATTAAACGGAGATTCATTGATGGTTCGCACGAACTTCTAGTGGAATGTTTGGCGCGAGCTTCTGGCCGGAAGCGGGGAATCGAGGGAGGAAAGACTCGATTACGGATCGATTCGATTAGCTGACAAGATTAAACATCGACAGCGGGTAATGACATAATTGTGCCCGCGTGCTACGTGAATTGATACTATGTTTAACCAGACTGCGACGCGTTTGGTCGAGTACTATGACGGCGAGCAATTATTCGAGCTATCGGTGTTGCAACTTCCGTCAGCCGCGCGTTTCTGCTTCTATTCCTGCCGCCTCTTCCCTTCTTTCTTAATTAACCTCTTCTTATTCATTTTTCTTCATTCTTTTCCGTTAAACACCGCAAATATTTCAATGTTCTTTTCTCACTTGCAATATTGTATTTCGAGGGACATGAAATGGCCTAAACCATGGTGTACCGTAACTGCTATGGCGTCTTAACACGTCTAAACTAACGTCAAACACCTTTTCTTTTCTCCTGCTGCAAATATCGTAATTAGCTTCTGGCTGCCTCTTCCTCATTCCTCCTCCGGATATTCCGCTTTATCCACTGTTCTTTTGTATTCCTGCCCGCTGCTATATTTGGCATTCTCTGTTTTATTGCACTTGACCTTGCGGCCCTTTGTCCCTTTCGGAACTCGGCGCTTTAATTATATGAGCTTCCTGCTGAGTTAGACTTTACACACCTGGCTGGTTGAGTATCTTTAATAAAATATATTCTTCTTACACCTTGAAAAGAAGATTAAAGAGAAGAGAGGAGCGGAAGAATAATTTGCGATTAATTTCAACGGAACAGGTGCAAGGGACCTGTTCGTTTTATTACAAGCGGATTTCATCCGACAAGCTTTGTTTTAATCAAAGTTGTCGTTCAAATTTGTTTGGGTTTATCGTTTAATAAAAAAAATTAGAAACTAGCGAACAGTCGATAAATGGTTCAAACTGACCCATTGGTCCCTTCCACCGTGAAATCGGCTTCTAAGGATGATACTCGCATGAAAGAATTATCGTTTCTCGTCAATTTCAAGTCACATTGGCTTGTGAATAGAAGACTGAAAAGGAAACACCCAGCAGACCTCACAAACTACGCAACCTAACAAACACGAAGATGGTATCCCACGTGATAATCTAACGGATAAAAAATTCTACCAAATGTCCAAACTGGACAAATTGCGAAAGTGAAGAATTAAATAAATAAAAAAAAAAAAACATTGGTTTGAAACGCGAAACGAATTAATACAAATCGCGTAATGCAAACGTGTCGTTATGATGGTGACGGAATTCGCCTTCTATCTGCACTTTTATTTAAATGAAACTAGAAAAATTGACCAAGTGTCCAGCTGGACAAATTGCAAAGTAGAAATTAAATAATAAAAAAGAAACTTTTAAACCTGCTGCTTAGCCCGCAATTTTCAATCTTCACCTTTTAACGCTAACCTTCTGCTTCGCGTAATTAACAAAAATCGAGGAATTCATTAATCGAAAAACACACGAATTTACATAAAGTTACAACAACGAACAACAGAGATACGAAATACGATGTTCAATTAAATTTTGAAACCAGCAGACTTAGCGTTTAATCGTGTGCCAACGGGGTAAAAGCGCGCGCGGGATCGTCCCTCTAAGCTGGAAAAATCTAGCGAACCGTTCCGCGCGACCGGTAGCGTGTCCAGCGAGGAAAAAGGTTGACAGCGGCGGGAAAAATGCTCGCGCGTGGAACGTTTAACACAGTCAGCGAGACAGTGGAGCCACGGCCAGCCAGCGAAAAGTGCGCAGGAGCGAAAAAGAGGCGCAAGAACCTGTTAACATCTCATGAATAAAATCGGTGATTTGGTCCGCGTGCCGCAAGAAAAATGAGCTACGACCGTGTAAAACGAACGTGTAATGACTTAATTCGGATCGGGATCGCGAGGTGTTAAGCGTGTCGGGACGACAAGGGGGCGGTGTCGGACCCTGCAGCCGGGGGTGGCCGCACGAGAGGTGGCAAGAAGGGAGGAAGGTCAGCCACGCGGAGCCCGCTCTCAATGGTTTTAATGGGATTTATGAATGGATAACGAAGCTTGGCCGGCTTTTTCGCCGTGTGTACGTGTAAACGGGACTGGTCGATGCTACCTACGTTCCTCGTGCACCACGTACCGTGTTCGAGAACGTCTATCCGCACGGACAACGTTCATAGTTCTCGTCTTTTTCATTTTCTATTATATGTATATTCTTTTCTTTCCTTTCAAGTCTCTAAATATCCGAGTAGCTTCGCTTAGAATGCAAGTTATTTCAATGTTTGGAGAATTTAACGTTACGCAGAAACTAAGCTGTTTTTCACGAATATACGAATAGACGAATTCACGAAGATTGCCTTGCGCTATAGTAACAAGTCGCATCGTGACAAGAGAAAACAGAGGAACACGCGTGTAGGGCAAGAACAGGCCAAGCGTTATTACAGTCGAGTGAATTATAGCTGGTTCGTTCAGCGTTTCAATTTCAAGCGTGTGTCCGTGGGTCCTGTTGCAGCCCGCGGCATCAATTAAAAGAGGAACAAGCATGCACCATGCTCGTGGCATAGTACGTCAACCAACAACTTTCCCCATTCTCGACTCTCTTTCGTTCCTTTTCCCTTTCCTCGATACCAGTTTCCACGGTTCGCCCTTAACGCGCGGCGATTTCACGCGATCTACCGTCTGTTTACATAAGCGGCCGTAATTACGCGCAATTTATCAGGAATACGCGCTGTATCAGTTTCACGTTACGCCCATATATCGTCCGACGTGCACGTTGTTTGCTAGGGGTGCGTACTCGCATAATTACCCTCGCCTGCCCTGCCATTCCCCTGGCGCTCTTCTTCCATCACCGATTGTGAAGGTGTTTGCGTATTTGTTAGCAGCGATATTGCTGGCATGTGGGTCACGTTCGACTGGGCAATTCGTGCAGTTTCGTCGACCAGTCACTCGATACGCTCTAGGATTCGTGTAATTTATTGCGAAATGACTGCAGCTAAGTTAGCTGTTGCTATTTGTCTGAAAAGCGTGGCGAAACGTTAGCGATGACGAGTATACTCGTCAAATACCGAGCACGTGTTTTATATATTTCCTTTATTGCGAAACGACTGCGGCTGAGTTAGCTGTTGCTATTTGTCTGAAAAGCGTGGGAAAATGTTAGCGATGACGAGTATACTCGTCAAATACCGAGCACGTGTTTTATATATTTCCTTTATTGCGAAACGACTGCAGCTGAGTTAGCTGTTGCTATTTGTCTGAAAAGCGTGGGGAAAATGTTAGCGATGACGAGTATACTCGTCAAACACGGAGCACGTGTTTTATATATTTCTTTTATTGCGAAACGACTGCAGCTGAGTTAGCTGTTGCTATTTGTCTGAAAAGCGTGGGGAAAATGTTAGCGATGACGAGTATACTCGTCAAACACGGAGCACGTGTTTTATATATTTCTTTTATTGCGAAACGACTGCGGCTAAGTTAGCTGTTGCTATTTGTCTGAAAAGCGTGGCGAAACGTTAGCGATGACGAGTATACTCGTCAAATACCAAGCACGTGTTTTATATATTTCCTTTATTGCGAAACGACTGCAGCTGAGTTAGCTGTTGCTATTTGTCTGAAAAGCGTGGCGAAACGTTAGCGATGACGAGTATACTCGTCAAACACTGAGCACGTGTTTTGTGTTTTATATTCTTTTTTTATTATTCGATTTGTACTCTACAATTTGTCCATACATTCGGTAAATTTTTCTAGCCTAATCGTGTTTCATATGGCCATTTTATCGGATCGATGAGAATTTACACTGCAAATATTCCGTGCGAAATGAACACGCCGAGAAACGAATATTTCTTAATCGTCTGATGCTTGCGACAAGCCGACGATGAACGAAAAACTGACATCGATGTATTCACAGCTGTAAGACAGGTTACAAAAGCGGAGTAAAAAGGAGACGACGATATAAGAAGCGTCTGTTCCTCGTACATCCTGCTCTATCAAACTCTCAACCAGTTAGCTCGCGTCGCGTGCATTCCTAGAGGTTTCAACGTCGAGTTCTATGATCGAGCTCGGTGGAACGTCTTCATCTCGGGTGGAAAGAACGAGCCGTTTAATCCGACGCCTTGCAACACGGCCAGCTTGTCTAAGCCGCCGGCAAGAAGCGTGTTCACGTGCCAACAAGCCGAGCAAATCGTCGCAAAAAGGGCGTAACCTTATAGAATCCGCGTGCAGTCCAGTTCGGGAATGCGAGGTGCACGAGCTAAACCGCGCCGTTTATAGACAGTAACACATTTTCGCTTGCGAATGGAATTGTCTGGACGCGCAAAGAAAGCGCAGCACACTCGTACGGACAAGGACGTTTGTTTTTGTGTAAAAAGAAGCCAGCAGAACGCGCATCTTCCAACGAAATCGCTAATTACTGTTACGTGTGAAAATCCGCGCGAAAATGATCGAAAGGGATTGGCGATGGTAAAAAAACGTCGGTTCCGTTTGAAAAACTGAAATTGATAATTTTGAAGCATCAGAGGCTGACAGGAGTGGCGATTTACGTTGCGTTTCTTGCGAAACTCGCGAAGCTAAAGTAAAGAATGTGAGAACAGAACGCATCCGTAAATGAAATGGATCGTTTCCAATTTTTACGAACTATCGCGAGTGAAAATTCACGCCACTTTTCAGGGAAAAAGATACTAAGCGCTTTAGCCAAATTTTCGAATAAATTTTCAAAAAGTACCATTTTCCAATGAAAAAAAAAAAGAAAATTTAATGAGGTGTTCACGAAGGTGAAGCCCTTTGTCATTCCATGTAAAGAGATAGGACAAGAACGGAGTAAATTGTTTGAAGAAATCAATAATTTCTAATCATATTTTTCGTTAATTATATATTTCGCTCTTCGATTAAGAAATTCGCAGATCTAAACGCAGATGGAATTAAATAAATATTTTATTATTATTCAGTACCAGATGAAGGGTAGGAAGATTATCATCTGCAGTAGTTACGTGTAATAGTACTGCGATGGTACTATTATCGTCCTTATGCTAATAACACTATTAATATTATAATTGAAGTAATCGGTATAGTAAATTTTGTCTGCGAAACAGTTTCGTCATGGAATCTTTAAATCTTAGCTATACAAGCCCGAACGTGGAATTGTTTTAGCGGTGAAGTGCGAAGGATAAAGATTCGTATTTGCTGGCTAATTAACGCGAGTGAAACTCGAGTTTGGTACATCGCTGGAAAATTCTTTGCACGCCATGCAAAGAAATCCGAAAACCGATGAAATTTTTCGAAAAGGACATCGTACAGTATCATCATCTTACGATGAACGTACTAATTCAACTATAAACATGGCGATATATTTTCAAAATCCAAGCGAAAAGGAACTATAAACTGTGAAACTATAAATCACGATGCTGAGAAATAAAACGCTGCCAAGCATTCGGATTTTATCCATACGTGTAACTTCGATAGTAGAATAAAGCTTCGCGTTTCTCAAATTTCGCGCTACTCCGCCAGTTATCAATTTCCAGAGCGAAGAATTTCCTTTCGTATTCGATTAAAAAATATTTCGAAACGCGATCGAAAGAAAAAGGAAAAACTATTAAACGACCGAACGTCGGTTTAACTTCAACGGCAAAATAAAACTCGCTGTTTCTAGCATGGAAACGCATCTGGAAATAGCAGATATGGGATATTGCAGGCATAAACCAGCGTGTGGCGATTCAGTCAACACGCCAGACACGACATGCTGGGCAAAGATAAAAAAGCGCGGCAAACATCGCGACCTGCAGCTCCAATTGAGTCATTTGCCATATTTAACCTGGCACGTGCGCCTCTTGTCGACTACCTCGATCCGGATCGATCGATCGATCGATCGATCGTAAACCGGATTAATAGCCTACGTATCCACTGTATACGGAGAAACAATCGAGCAAGCTTGACCTTCGTTCAACAGGATTCTTAAGGAGCGATTCTCGTGTAGCAGCGATAGAAGCAAGTGATTGCTATGAATTTATTTTAGAACAACCACTGATCACGTGCAACTAGAGCTTCTCGCGCTATAAATAGATGATTTACAAGTACGAGTGTAATTTTTTCTCATTTCCATTCTTCTAATTGTTTATTGTCGTTATACGAGTCCTGTGATCGCCTTTCGCAATGTCAGTTCACGGTATTTTCATGGATTTCATTTAGGCTAACCATATGATATACGCGACTAGAGGTTTTTAGTTTCTGAATATTTTACAAAATATTGAGAAATACAAATCAAGAAATTATGACACCCATGTAGTGTTCGAAGGTGAAGACCTTTGCCATTCCATGTGGAGAGATAGGACAAGATCAGAGTGAATTTCGTTAAAGAAATCATAATGATTTCTAATCATCGAAGGCTACCGTACATGACAAATCGTATTTCGCTCTTTGATCAAAGAATTCGCAGATCTAAACGTCGTTCTAAGGCTCTGGTAGGTTTCTCCAGAGGCTTACTGACTGCTAAGACAGCAGAAGGTTAACGACAAGTCGCGATGATTTCACCTATTCGAATAGTTGGGCATATTTATCGTGCCACGTGCGGCTACCTCTTCACCTTGTCGATCGATCGAATCGGATTAATGACGCGTTTGCCAACGGAATACCTGACGATAGCCGAGTCTTATAGAATGACAGATAGCAGTCATTACGTCTATCGCGCTAAGAAATCTGGTGCTCGTAGAATCGTAATGATGGAAATATTTTTTATCGATGTCTGTTGGTTCACATGCCTGACACGTTTGTCTCCTTAAATAGGATCATCACAACCAGTCGATTGCTCATTACGCGTCTATAATTACGTTTCCACGTTTTAACGTAATAATCACGTTACGTACTCGCATAGTATACTCGTTTCTCGCCGGTAAACAGAAGCCTGACAAACCGCGTCGTCGTTGCATAATACTCGCACAATATGCAAATAGCTTGTTTATAACGCCACGCCTCGCCACTCATTTCTCGTTTAAACGATCTTTCGCATCGGCAGTAGTTTTTATTGCCGAATTGAGAATCGCCATTTCCCCTGTAGCACACTTGCTGGTAAACGTTTGCTCGAGTTTGGAACTTTAACCAGCTTAATATGGAAATATTTTTCATGCGGAGTAACAGGTACGAGCAGGCGCCAGGTGATTTCTCATGAAAAATAACGACAAAATGTGCAATAAGATTCGTTCGTTCAAGGCTTAGTTTACGAGAAGATGGAGCTTGAAAATTGATCGAGTATACTTGCACAATAACATGATCTACGTTATTACTCATTAGCCGTGTTCAAGTACACTCGATAAATTTCCAATTCGATTTTCTCGAAAACTAAACCTTCAATGAACAACTTTTGTTCCATCTTCTGTTGTTATTTTATACAGGGTGGTTGGTAACTGATGGTACAAGCGGAAAGGGGGTGATTCTATGCGAAAAAAGAAGTGAAAAATATAGAATGGACATTTTTCGTTCGAGGCTTTGTTTTCGAGAAAATCGACTTTGAATTTTCGCTCGGTACGCCTGCACTTTATCGCGTCTCGTTATAACGGATCTCACTGTAGATCGTTGTCTCGACTGACGTTATGCTGATAAACACTTCCAATGTGACCGAATCTCTCCTGACTTAACTCCGCTTGACTTTTATTTATGGAGCCATATTAAGTCAATCATAAAACCAATCTGGACGTACGGAATACCACTATGGGGAACAGCAGCAATGAGCCATATAACCAAAATAGAGACAATGCAAGCTAAAATTCTTAGAACAATAGTAAACGCGCCATGGTACGTCAGAAACGAGGACATTAGGAAAGAACTGGGAATACCAACGGTCAAGGAGAAGATTAGCAGATATGCAAGAAGGTACAAAGAAAGAAGCAAACATAAAAAGAAGAGCAAACATAAAAAGGAAACACCCAACAGATCTCACAAAGGACACAACCTAACAAACACGATGATGGTACCCCACTGGGGGTAAACACCCACATGTTATATTACCGCTATAATATTTTACCAAATGTCCTAATGGACATTTTATTTGGACATTTGTCCTAATGGACGGACATTTGTCCTAATGGACATTGTAAAATTTAAATTAATAAATAAAAAAGAAAAGAAAATATTAAATCAATTGTCTATTCCGAAGAAATCGCAAGTTGCGAGCAATTGTAAGAAAAGATTATTGTAGCCTTTCATACTTTAAAACAATCGAATACGTTGGAAAGTGTTCATAGAAATTTAATTAGAAGAGCAGGAGTATGTGTTCGGCAGAATGGGCAACATTTTCAGCAATTTTTGTAATAATAAACTTTATGATTACTTCATATTATCGAGACAACGATCTACAGTGAGATCCGTTACAACGAGACGCGATAAAGTGCAGGCGTACCGAGCGAAAATTCAAAGTCGATTTTCTCGAAAACAAAGCCTCGAACGAACAATTTTTATTCTATATTTTCCACTTCTTTTTTCGCCTAGAATCGCCCCCTTTCCGCTTGTACCACCAGTTACCAACCACCCTGTATATACACACATACTATTACCATTACTCTGCTTTGGTTTCACTATTTACAAAATCCTACGTGTTAGTCTTTCTCTCAAATTGAAAGACTCTTGTTCCATGCATATTAAACTCTCATATGGTAGATCGATTCACATAACGCGCGTATGACGATGCCCAGCGGGATGCCATTTCACGATTCCGTGTGTCCAAGTAAAACGCTCTCTCATTTTTCCAAAATTATTGTTATTGGTATTCCCGGAAGATCACGATCGTCGAGTTACCAGCGTACCAGCGAATCAAGCGAATCAATTAAACGCGAAATTAACAGGCGAGTCAGCGAGTTTATTACGAGGCGTTAAATTTCATTGCTTTGAGAAACTTTTATCACTACGATCATCGTTCGAGGAGCAATCGACCAACTGATTTACGAATCGAACTTGCACAGTTGCACGTTGTTAAACTATGAATCGAGGCCGGCGACGATAAACGCAAGACGAAAAGGCGATCCCCGTTCCTATCTGGTTTATATCGATTTCAGTATCCATCCATTGGCCTCGATAAAATGGTAATCGATTGTCGTAATAATTGTTACGTAATCCGCGGCAGAAGTAATAGCCGGCAACAGGTGAAATTCCGTAATCACGCGGAAGGACGTTGGCGCTTCCACCGGCTAAAAGGAATAACGACTGAATAGCTGCGCCAACGCCGACCTACTAACCACGTTTTTACGTGTTTTTCCATCCTTTTTTCCCCGCTCTTTCGATTACCGGAGAACCTGTAATATCAGTCTCGCACTCTGCGTTAACGAACATCCGCTACCTACAGCGTTTCCGCTTGGATATTTATTTACAGGCGATAGTTTGTTCAATTTTATCTTCGTTCGTTCGTTTTTCTTCCTTTCCTTTTTTTATTGTTCAGCTTCGATATTCGTATCGTTGCGAATATATTTGTTCGCAACGCAGAGTATCGCGGATGGGATTTCGTCCGGAAGTCGGTGAAATTTGCAAGAATTTGGAGAATTCTCCGTGAGATTCTGTCGCGCGTTAACGTCGATCCTTGGTGCTCGTTTCATCGCTCTTGTCCCTGTTATATTTACGAAAAATTTGGTCACGTTCGAAGCGACGATTAAAGTCCAATTTCCACACCAGATCCTCCCGTCT
Organism: Bombus picipes; assembly: GCA_014737485.1. Lineage (NCBI taxonomy): Eukaryota > Metazoa > Arthropoda > Insecta > Hymenoptera > Apidae > Bombus > Bombus picipes. The sequence goes on from JACXIP010000022.1 coordinate 2,062,519, forward strand.
TTCCAGTAATCTGCATCGCCATGACTTCACTATGCGACAAGATGCTAAACGTCCATCAGTTCGCAGCATCTGCAAGCGAAAATCAACGAACATCTACTTGCTGATTTACCAAATGTCCAGCTGGACAAATTGTAAAGTACAAATTATATAACAATAAGAAAACCTACTTGCTGTATCATAACGGGCTGGCAATCGAGTGATTGCTGACTTTGTCATTAACTGGTCATTACGTCGGGCGACCCTACACCTAGGCCAGGTCATACACCGCAGGCCAGACGGACACCAGATGTCCGCTCATCCTTACCCGTCATAAATCCCAGTAATTTGCTAGCTAAGGTCCTTCAGACCCAACAAATATCCTTTTTTTTAAATCACTTTCTAAAGACTAGTGTCCACTACGGCTTGACAAGGGAAAGTTAGTTCTTCTCACGTACGATGCTTCCTACTAGCAACTTTCTATCGAGGGCGGCTAAGACCTTCCTAGTCCAGCAACCTTCGTTTATCCAATCAGAAGCAATGTATACTGCCCTTACTTTCCTGACCAAAATGTCATGAACAAATCCGATGATCCCGTGCGCTAGACAGTGCCATCGCTAGCTTTCCTTCGACACAGCATCGGCACTGCAACTTACTTCTTCTACACCGCTAGAAAAGTCATCAACAAAGTGCAAAAATCTAACGTTTAACATACTAAATTCAAGTATAAGAGCCTTGCTCTAGTGTGCGTATCTATCTCATCTTCGTGCGACAAGTTGTTATCTACGATTTATACCTACTCAACAGTGTAACTTAAGCGTTGAAAATATATAACTTATAATTCTGTGAATCACAGTGTTATACTAACTGAATCACCACTATTATCTTAACCGAAATCAGAGGATCGATCATCTCGTGGTGTCGATTGCTATAATCGTAACGGGAATTTACGACTCCCGTTGACGTCTCTCCTCGCGATTGCGTCTCCCCGCGATTGGTCGAAAATACAACCGGTATCGACAAACTCTGCGATCATTTAGTTCATCGACTCGCTATTCGATCTCCGCTACGATCATCAAACATTCACACGCACGTACATGTATCGAGTACTTGCAGTTTTTAATACTCTGTTACGCCACAGAAACGTCGATAAAAGTAGGGAAAAGGGACTCGGTCAATCACGTTTCTTCGGAGCGCGCGTGACCGAGTCGACTCGTCCGATTGACGAACGGGACACGGTGATAGATCGATGATCGGCGCTTGACGAACGTGCGTTGCAAGAAGCGAGTCGCGTGACGCGCGGAATATCCGCCATCAGGTCGGGGAATGCGCTTTGCGGCGTCGCTGCACGTGTAAAACGAAAGGGCAGGGGGAAGGGGGAAAAAGAGAAGAAAACTGGACCTCGCGCGGTGGCTGTCACGTCGCTCGTTTACCATATTTAACGCGCCACGTGCCGCTCTTCCCGGCGACCTCGTCCGAGAATCGAGCTGTCGATCCCTCGATCAATCAGCGTGAAACAAATAGAGACGCACCGGAGACCGGTCTCTTTTTTCTCCTTTTTCTTTTTTCCAGGGAAAACCGAAAGAGCGACAGAGCAAAGGCGATATCGTTCGATCGCGCTCGTTTGATTGATTTCTCCAACGATAGGAAGCTGCGGAGCTTGCACGGACGCGCTACGACTTTTATTTTCATGTCGACGTTGTGTTTCTGTGATTTACGTGCTTTCGCGCCCCTGCGTCCATTCTAACGCTTGACCTTGCCTCTCAGCCTCGTTTTAAGGTTCATTCGCGACTTGCAATTTGCCTTTGACATTTTTTAGCGGGCTTCTAGGCACTCGATTTTCACGATAGTCGTTTGGGACAGGACTGTGGACGATTGCAAACTCGAGAAGATGGTAGGACACAGTGGAAAAGCAGAAACAGCTTAAACGTTCAGTGTACGAGTTCGCATGTACCTTGGTGCAGTGGTTGAATTTCGGTCGGTCTCGCTGCGCCTAATTCGCGGCTTTTTCAAGTCGCACTGTGCAACGTTTAACGGGCTAATGAGTCGATAGAGTTTGGTGTTTCGATATTAGTGGAATAGCTTAGGCGTCGAGTGAAAAAGCGACATTTTTAACGATCGGTGCATACACCTTTTGCGGTTGGTCTTGTCAGCGAATTGACATTTTTAATGCAGAAGTCTATCAGGTTAATTGCAGCTTTCAAAATGTTTGCTCAGTGCAATAGGATTAACATGTTTCACTTGGAAACGAGTAGGTTAATATCCTTTGCCGATAGAAAGCCACTTTAACGGTGTTTTACGTGACAAGTGGTTCTCTTCTTCCAAAATACGACTCTCGTTAAAAATAGAAGAAAAACTGGCGTGTAAATATGTAACGAAATTCAAGCAATTAAGAAGCCAATTAATGAAACCACAGTGAATTCCAGTAAACGCGAATAAATTAATAAAGAAAGAAGTTGATGTGAAAATCGTATAGAGACACCTGCTCGTCGAACCTCGACCTTACCCGAAGTTAAGTTCATCAAAGATAAGAGAAAAGGGAGAGACACTTGTCGTAACGACATCGTAAACTTCAGATTTCCACGTAATTCGATATATCGACGAAAACAATCCGCATTGTCGCATGTTCATTGCCGAACCGGTTCAATTTATCGCCAATACAGCGATCCACGTGGCGTACGCTTTTCTTTGTCGTCGTAACTCACAATCCCAGCGTCATCAAGTTATCCGCCTCTCTCGTTCCGCGTTCAATTTGTCCAGATTCCCCGATTCGATAAACGGCCATGAGAAAGAGAGAAAGCAAAAGAGAGAAAACAACATTCTCCTCTGCTGTTCTCGTTTTCTAACCGCGAATATACCTGTTGGTGTACACACAGGTCGCTGCACACAGTGAGATCGTAAAGAAAAGCGTCAGAGGCGCCAATCGAAAATCAGAGGAAACAATCGAGGGAAAAACGATGCTACTTTTATACCAAACGACTACTCCCAGCGTACACGTAGCTGACGTAATTCGGAGAAATGCGTTGTTCAAATTTTCGTTATCCAATTCCGATCAACGGCGCTCAACTTTCGCCGAATCTTGTCCCAGCGTAAACCGATGCTCTTCGAACGACAAATTGCCTCGTTTCGCAGGCTGTGCTGCGAGTAGCTTGGCCCGGTAGCGTGGATTAGCGAGTTTAGACGCGATTCGGCTGATTCACTCGGCCGCGTCGCGCTCATTGATCAAGGTGCACGATAAACCACGCGTCTAGCACTTCTGGCACACTGTACGGCGACCTTGCCGACGTACGTGCATACTTTTACGTGTGTACCATGCGCAAGCACGCGCTTTGTGTGCACAGGCCGATGTATGCAACGGGGGGAAAGTAAATGTTTCGCCGCGTGTCTCTGAATGACAAGTGCACTAAGTAGCTGGGAATTTGTGGCAAGTGTCGGTCCACGGGACAAGAGCCGTTTCAGGCGGCAGCTTTTTGCCGCTCCACGTTCGAACAATTGAAACCGCGGAAAATCCACAGGCTTACGGTCCTCCTCGCGTTGCTTTTCGAAATTCGCGCAAGGGAACTCTGCGCGCTAGATGTTTGGCACGACAGTACGAGCTGCTACCCAAAGAAACGTGTCTGTAACTCGTTTCGTTACGCGGATATGCAGCCCTGCAGGTGTAAAGAAAGTAGGGCGAATTGAACATTTTTTTTTCACCCACGAGTATTTGCTGGGAGACGAAGATTTTTACGGGCAACTTCGGCCAACGTCTCAGCTCTCCGCTGGTATTTCTTTTCTTACATAAAGTTGCAAAATAGCCGAGTGGTACGACGTTATCTGGCGGAACCTTGGTCGCTCGCGATCGGTCGAAAAATTATTTCGGATTGGCACTGGAATCGTCCGATTTTTGCACCAAACAATCGGCAATGCATGAGAATATATGGAACTTGGGCAAGTACGATTTTTCTAAACGCTGGACAAGTCCGATGTTTACACCAATCGAAGATTCTTACGCTTCGGAGTAGACGTTGCTCGTGACGGATACTACGTTTTCATATTAAGCTTGTAATTGATTTTGACGTTCGTTTGTACGTTGTACGTCTATTCGGTGGGGAACTCACGGAGGAAAGTTGTCAGAGTATTTTTAGCGTGCTGTGATTATGCAAAGTTACAAAGCGCATCGTTTAAATATTTGGGATTAATTTATTTGCGCTACGAACTTCTCGATATTGAAAACTCTTTATCGTTTACTGTCATGAATTTTAAATATTTTGTAAAATAAAAGGTAAAATAATGTGGGAGGGCGGAGGAACTGGAAAGTTTACTCGTCACTATCAATTTCGTTTAATCCCTAAATGAAAGTGATGAAACGAAGCATTTATTTCGGTTTGCCATTTTGTTTTATTATTATTTTTAAATCAACCGAAGTATGTGTATAAACCTGTATAACTTATTAAAGTGATGCGCATTAAATGACAATTCATATTTCACCTGAAATGTTTCATGAAACTCGTCGATTAAAAAGCAATTTACGATTCTCAATACCATCTCTTCAATTAGACTACACACATTTCCATAAAATTAAATCCGTTTTTTAGCGTCTGAACAATGCTCGCAACTCCATTTTCATGGTTTTTTCTCTCCCCTTCCCTTTCCTCTTTTTTCTTTTTTTTTTTTTTTTTTATCAAAACATTCGCCGTGAATTGTTTGAAATAATGTCAAACATGCCATACAGAACGCTATGGGATTATCTTCATGCTTGGGAAATTATTTTCCATTCGACCAATTTCGAACATTTAAACGACAATAAATAACGATCGTTACATTAAATAATTGCTTTTAATATGTGCACTGATATAATATGCCATAAATTTAATCTCATATCTCCGATATCATTAGGGAAATTTGATGAAGTAGGTGTACTATTACTTTTAATTGCTGCCCTGTATCTCGAAATTAACTTGCGCTGTGATTTTACTCTCGAAGATGGACTTTACCACGTGCGATGATCGATCGTTCTTTTTCATCGACGTATTACGAATTACGATTCCACCAAGACAATTGAAATTTGCGATACGACGTCTGGCAGATGGGAATTTAAAAATAATTTAATATCTCTTTTCTCAAACATTTTGCGAACGAAAAATTCGAAATAAAAATTAGTTGGCGAAATGTCCCGTCGAGATGTCCCGTTAAAATAACAATGAAACGATCGTGTAACATTTGCACGTTTTATAACCCAGTTTCAATTGGAAGCTTGTAATTATAAAAATGCAACGAGGATGATAAATCAGGCGATGGAATTCCTTCGAATTTCATAAAAATACACCGAACTTGATAGATGCGATAAGAGGATGAATTACTCCAAATTCGATATTTTCCTCGTAACGTTTTATTTAGCAATTATTATATCAACAGACGTGCTTAATAAGAAAAATGCTCGGTTATATTTTATCGCAACATTTACCTCAGTCCCATTGTTATTATAATGAATATATTATAATTAAATTACTATTATTAAACGTAATTGCGCGTTATTATTATAATTCTAGGAGTAGATAAAATAAATTCTCCTGTAAAAAATGGTTGCATGCAGAAACAGCATTTAGCCGTAGCTTTATTCTGCCTGATATCCTAACATTATAATGTCACGTGCACTAAACAAATGAAACTAAAAATTAAATCCCACATTCTGTCATTCGTGAAGAGTTCACAAATCGTGGCTGGCGGAAAAGTTTATTTAAAACAACACCTACCTTCGTAATCATATTTCTTCCCTATGCTCGTCTCGAACGTTACTTTCCCCCGGTCGTAAACGTTTCTCCCAAATCATTCACCTTTTTACCCTCCTTCCACCCTTCAATACGTTGACCGCCACGACACCCGTATTCGGGTGTCAGCAAAGATCGTCGTAGGTATTTGAAAAGATATTCCATAATAATAAATTGTTAATTATTTTATTGTTTATTTATTCTTAGTCCATACCTTCCGGCTTTACGTCTCTTACAATGCCATTACATTACATATATTTCTCTTACTCTAGCACTTCTATTAAATTGTCAATTAATAATTAATTGTAAAAAATAGTTGAAAAAATAGGAGAATGGTTTATTAAAAGAATTATTTAGAATGTAAAACTTTAAAGCATTCTATACGTAGCTGAGGTTGGTCGCCACAATTTGGACAATAAGTTGTTGTTTTCTTCAAATCATTTCGTGCCTTTGTTCGACCCATTCTACGTCTTTTATTCGCATAACGTAGTTTGCACGCGCGTCTAATGCTTCTTCCCGAGTCATTTTTTGTATTTTCAGACAAGCCAAGTAATTTTGCCAACTAACAATTGTCTAAATACTCTAATATTTATATTTTTTCTCGTTGCAATTTTGTAAACCGTCGAAGCGTTTACAACAGAAATTGCCAGAAAGAATCGAATGCCGGTTTTCCTTTTCTAATTGTCGTGACATAAGAAACCATTTGGTCGGAATAATCCATACAGCACTTCCTTTCGTTATATTCGACAACGGCTAGTGGTTCTAACGTTGCGAACAAACGAAACGAAAGATCATTCTTGAGACCACCGCTTGAGCCTGACTGAGATTTCTTTGAAACCACGCGTGCCAGTCAACGTGTTAAACGCCATCTCGACTAATGTACAACGCTGGCCGCCAAGCGAGCCAATAATTAACCTGCTAAGAATCGTCGATCTAATTTCCAGCGTACAGTCGCGCTTTACTTTTCCCACAGAATCATCGTGTTCACCTGCTCTGCATACGCGCACGCACACGCAACCACGCGGACGCGGAGCAAACAGGTGAGCGAATTCAGCTGCACACGGGTCGGCGCATAGCCGCATAAATACGCGCAAATACGAGCAATAATAGACGAAGAGCAGCGTGTACGGGCGGCCAGGTTGAATTTTAAAGAGAGCCGCGTCATCTTCGTCCGCTGTTGGTAACCGCGTTATCCGCGTATTTGCTGTTGCATAGCCAACGTTGCGTACAAAGGCAGCAAAGCCTGGCTACGCGTGTGTGGCCAGATTATTATGTAGAGCGTCGTCCCCTAACACGTGTTCCCTCGTGTGCACATAAATACAGCTATAGACACAGGTGTGCGGGCAATAGCGCGCTATACGCGAGTGTGACAGTCTGTAGTTAGCTCGAGGAATCCCGGTGCTCGTCAACGTCGCCGTTTGTCATCGTCGTATCCCTTCCTCGCCCTTTTCTCTTCTGGTCTCCCTATTTTCCAATCTCTCGCTCCATCTTCTCGTTCTTCTCAGCCACCGTCTCTGTTTCCCGGGCGAAAAGAAACAGAGAAACGGGCGGAAAACGTAACCACAGGCGATAACTGTGGCGATAAACAACAACACGTTGTTGTCCGCGGTCAGCATCGCAATTGTTTTTTGGAAACGGATTTCTCGGGGTCTGCGGGTTCGCCTCCATACAGTCGATTCTTTCATCTGTGTTCTACTCTGTTTACTCGGACTTACGCGTCCCCCGTTACGCTCGGTCGTTTTCACTTTGTTTGAACGGGGCTGGATCGACGCTCGCGAAGGTACGATATCGCGGAACGTAAACGCTCTGGACGAAAGCTATCGATAAAAATACGTAGGAAACTGCGTAACTCGAAAACCTTTGTATAGTTATGATCTTCGTTCCCTGCGAAACGCTGTAGAGATCGGAGGAAGACTCGGTTCAACTGGAATTATTTATTTTAGACTGCAATTTCGAATGGCCAGGCCTCTACGAGTGGAAGTTCAGATTTGTAAGTGGTATAGGCTGTGAAACAATCGCCAACAACGACACGGTACACACGCTTTTTCCCCTCTGTTAATTTATATAAATTATTACGCTGCTTCGACGTGATTTCTGATGATACTTTGTCAGATTTGCAAGCAACGTCTTCATTATTAACATATTTGCCAATATTATTATCGCACTTGTCACCTACAGGCTCCTTAAAGTTCCTATCGATACAAGAATTTTCATTATTTTCAATATTTTCATTCGGGCACGTCGCATTAATTGTATTAGAAATACCTTTCTTATCCGTAGAATAAGATTCGAAAATAGATTGTCTAATATTATCGATGCTTCGTTTATTTTCTCTTATATTCTCGTTTGTTTCATCGTAACTACAAATTTCTAATGCTTTCTAAGTCTACTGACTCGAAACGTAGGTTGTCCGAAAAGTTTCTTTCGTTTTACGAGCAAATAATAGAAGCGTAATGTATTTTATATTATTTTATCGAATTGCACGTTTCACAGACTTGGTTTCACGTTTCTACGAAGGTGCATTGTCGTGAAACACACGTCTGCGAAAGAAAGACACCTTTCCGACAGCCTAAAAGAGATGGTTTTTCGTCGATCGAACGCGTGATTGCCATCGTCTCTCGCGTCTTTAACTTTCGCATTTGCTCGCGTCGCGTAAAACGAGTTCCGAGAGGAAGCTTTAAACCGAATGTGTTTCTACGAAGCTTCTGTACGTCGAGCTGAAGCTCTTTTACTGGGAAATTACGATAAGTAGAAAGCTGGATAACTCGAAGATTTTATACTCTCTTCCGCTGTGCTTTGCATTTTCCCCGATTTCCCGTCCACCGCAAACGTCTTCCATTGAAATCGAAATTTCGTAATTCGCTGCGTCGAAAAGAAAATATAAAAAACCGTCCGTGTCGAAGGTCAGTGGATCGTCCGTCGTGTAGGACGCGAGCCGCGTCGCCTTTGTGGCAGGTACACGGTTTGTTTTCATTTTGAAAGAGCAATTAGACGTAAATCGTACAGTGTAAACACAGAAACGGTACGTGTCGTTCAAAGTCGTGAAAATTCGACGCGATCGTCCTACTCGTTTGTCTGTAGGGCACGAGCCAGTCGAGTTTCTCCTTCGGTTTCGGTAACACGTTCTCGCAGTCGCGTTACGAATATTCGTCGCGAAATTTCTTCTAAACGATACGTTGCGCCATTTTACCTTCGTATTAGCTGTTTTACCAATTCAGTGCCTTGCGTTCCAACAGCTGCGGCCCACGGACGAGCATCCCTGCACCACCGTGTTCCTGCGCCGGAAATGAGCCTCGGTTGGTAAGTCATTAACATTTATAATTAATATTGCGTTGATTCACGTCGAATACGTCGTAGAAGGAAACTGCATTTGTCCATTTCTGTGGACGAATGCACGAGAAACACGGGTAGATTGTCGTAGAAAACGCGATTAATACGTCGTATACGAATTCGCGTTACAGGAAATTGCGTTGTACGGGAATTTTTTCCATGCGACGTGCGAAATGTAAAATAACGCGTTTGCAACGATCGTTACTATGCCAACTTTTCTTTCCTATGCTTCATCGAACAGTATTTTAGAAATAAATAGCGTATATACTTTAGTCGATTAAAATAGAAACGTATTTTCAATGCGTGCGAAGAATCTTTTATTTATTTATTTATTTCATTGAAATTCAATAGCAGCGTAATTATGCAAATTTGTCGTTTGAATTTTATTAACAGTGTAATTTATACAAATTTGTCGGTTAAATTTGTTCTAATTGGAAAATACTTTTACGATCTTTATTATTCGTTGCAACGTGTACCTTTTGTTTTCAATCGTTTGAATAAATCCATTCTATGGATATTATTTTATTTAGTATATGAAATTATCTATTTCATGAAAACAGTAGCCGCGATATCTTTTGTCGCGTTGTAGAAACTGCGCTATACGGCAGCCACTGTATCTAAACTGATTCTGTCCATTCATCGACTATGTGTTTCGTTTATATTTCGATGATAATAGGAGCTCGTTGTTGCTGGAAATTCCAAAGAAATTCCGGAGTGTTTATATTTATGGTGTTTCTTAGATTCTATTGATAGTAGTAGGTTGTCCGATAAGTGTCCTTCGTTTTATAGGGAAATAACAGACGCACATTGTTTTTAGTTTTATATTAGTTTATTGAATTATGCAGGAAAATAACAATAGAAATAGAACGAAAATAGATG